>MEJB01000041.1:377368-478747 GCA_001752375.1 Rhazya stricta
GACGTCATTATGTCTAAAACGAAAGGGTTTTGTATTCTTTTAAGGAAAAGACTAAGACTCTTTTTCTACTCGAAAATCTCGGGGTCCAGTCTTATTTTTATATATTTGTTTAAGGAGATCGTAAAAGATAAAACAAGAATCTCTCTATGAGAGTCGTCTTCATAGAATTCTAATGAGGAATCTAAAAGACTACTAATACAATACTCTATGGTCCGTAAACATAAGCTATAACCACGTCTTAAACTTACGTTCGTAGTTCCTACCGAATCACGGATCATTTAAGCTCTTAGATCTGTTGGTTATCTTACCAGTACCGGTTGTTAGGTTCGAAAAAGTTCAAATTCATCTTCTGACTTCGTAGATAGCAGGTAAGGTTTACCAGACATACTTTTTGAGGGAAGCATCATCATTACTGTAACAGTAGGAACACTTACGAATCCTTGGAGCAAGGCAGTGGAAACTAGTTGGAATAGTCATTTCAGCTCCAGCTACGCCCATTTTTCTTTGTCTGTTTCTATCACAGGAAAGATCTTTTTAGGGTCTCTTTTCGATTTCAATGAATTTCGTCCTACGACAGTATTTCTAGTCTAATTCGGACATACAAGAACTTTAGGAACTTAATTCCCCTTAACTCCCTTTAAGGGGCAAGATTTTAAGGCGTGCAATATACGTCTTCTTAAGGCGTGAATATAAAAGTATATATATCATCTTTAAGGCAAGTAGACCTAAAGAGTGCGTATACCCTTCATCACGGGCGTACGCGTAACGGTATACGTCACATTTAAAGCGACTAAATCAACTATTTAATGACTAAATATCTTTAAATCATAACCTGCAAGATGGCGGATATTTAAAGTCTAAGGTGCAGATATAGCCGAAGTTTCAGGCAATTTACTCGGAGCAGCGAACTAAATAGACGACAGGGCGAGCAGCCTCGAGGCTAGGGACCTCCGTTCTGCCTTAGGATCTCATGGTCTTAGACCTGCATTAACAAATTTAAGGCGATATACCAAATTTAAGGGTAATCTTAATAGACTAATAAACTACCGCACTACATATTTGGTGACCTCATAATCTATTATATATATAAACTTTTGGTTGAATTGGGATTCTTTTTCAAGAAAATCCCGGTAACCTAAGAGCTTGGTTGAAGCAGAATCTTACTTTTCTTTTTCTTTTAAATCTTTTATTTCTTGTTTTATAATCTTAATCTCTTGTTGGAGACTAGACACAGAAATAGAAGATTCTTTTTTAGATTTTTTCAAAATATTTGTTAAATCATAGGTATTTGTAGAAGTAGACGGTAAAATAGAAGGTTTTTGAAAAGGTTTTTCATCAGACATGGAATTTAAAATTTTTTCTAAATATTCAAAATGAACTAAATGTCATTTCTAAAGATTTTCAATTAGATAAGAATCTATTACACAATGATTTTTCCTTGTAATGAAAATCCTGCGAAAAGACTTTGGTTCTTTGATAAATTCCTTTCTAAAAGAAAATAAATTCAAGAAAAATATTATGAATTTGTAATTTCAAATAAAATATATATTCTATTTTTTGATTGGTTTGAATTATATTATATTATTCCTAACAAAATKAAATGTCCTCTTTCATCTATTCTGCCAATTATGACTCCGTCGAAGAAAATTCCTAAGTAACAGTCCTTATCGGGCTCTCACAAAATTCAAGCGAATCATCCACCTCTCCTAGGTATCAAATTAGATCATTTAGGAAGATTTGTGGATGCTATTCCTTTGAAAACTCCTTCTGATGATATTTTACAAAATACTAAAAATACTATTGTTCAAAATAATTTTACAAATACTCATTTAAATACTATAGGAACACAGTTGGATAGGATTGAAAAATCCATTCCGATGATTTTTGAAAAATCCATTCTTTCTGATTCCACTTCTTCAAAAGAAGAAAAGAAAATTAAAAATCCTGTTTTTAAACCATTCTCAATTTTTGACTTTAAACATGATCTTTAAAWTTTTTTGAAATAGTCCAATTATCAATAGATTTTTCAAAATCTTCAATAATTAATTCTTCGAAATTTATCAACATGTTGGGATCATCAGATGTAGATCTGGCAACAGAATTACTTGATGAAGCGGATCTCTGGAAGAGATTCTCCATTTCAAGGTTTTTCAAAATAGATCGTCATAGATYTGGCTACCAACTTCYTGCCGCACCGGTGGGTCTCGTGCCTCTCCTTGGCTTACCCTATGACGGTCTTATGGAAAAAATAATCACCAGAAAAGGTCAAATCTATTAGATCCACCAAGATCTGAATAGTCTCGACAGAAAATCAACATCATCTTTGGCTCTGATACCAATTCTAGACCCAAAGATCGAGAGATGATGTTAGATTCAGAAGATAATTGGAGAAGATTAGAAAGAATCAGATGATAGTGGGGAATATTCACAGAATTTCTAATAATCCAGTGTTTATAAAATCACCAATCAGATAATCAGATAATTATAATGGAATTTAAACAAATAATAGACAGGAATTTAAACAACTAAGTCCTAGATCTGGTACGTAGGATTACGTCCTTGCAATCGAGGGATCGGAGATCCGACGAGAGGGACAACGGATAAATCCGTGATAGAGATTCCCTGGAAGGAACTTGAAGCCGATATACCAATTCTAGAATTTATCAGATGATAGTGGGGAATATTCACAGAATTTCTAATAATCCAGTGTTTATAAAATCACCAATCAGATAATCAGATAATTATAATGCAATTTAAACAAATAATAGACAGGAATTTAAACAACTAAGTCCTAGATCTGGTACTTAGGATTACGTCCTTGCAATCGAGGGATCGGAGATCCGACGAGAGGGACAACGAAACTCAGTTTTACAGAAACCATCTGCAAACTGGTTGATGTGCCTAATCTCGATATTTGGAGGAGATTGGACAAAATTTGTAGGAACAGTAGCTTCTTTTAAGATCCATTCATCAGGAAGTTGTATATCCTTCCATTGGATGGATTTTGGAGAATTACCAAGTTAGATCTCGAAAGATTTGTCTAGAGCAGAAGGTTTTCACCTTTCTTGCTCTGACATCTAGCCTTAGTTGCAAAGGCAGATAACATGGCTTTGTAATGTACCCGGAACATCAAAGCTATCGGAATAGATCCTTTTAGYATTTGATAGTTATRGGTTTTTATCTGAAGGACTAGAAAATTATCTGAATTCTAGTATTATAAAAATACTTTCTTAACTAGGCTCATGCTTAGAGAAGATAGTAACCAGTCATTCTGGAAAGAAAAATTCCTTGCAGGCCTTCCTCATCTCTTAGGAGAACGCGTTAGGAATAAACTCAGAGAGGAAACCTCCAGTAAAATCATTCCATACAGTCAGTTCACATTTGGTGAATTGATTTSACACATTAACAAAGAAGGTCTAMAACTGTGCCAGGATATTCGGTTATAGTCGACCCTCAAGCGAGAACTCAAACWGTCCAAGAAGGAGTTAGGCGACTTCTRCAGACAGTTTGAGAATTTCCTTGAAAAATCTTCCCACTGCAATAGCAGTTGCAGTAAACCTTCTTCCTCTAGATCCCATAGGAAGYATTCCTATCAYAAAAAACATAAAAATTATAAAAAACCATCTAAGAAATATTCTAAAAAATTTCAGGATAAAAAACATAGACAAATTAGGCCTCCTCCTAATTTAGAAAATATAAAATGTTATAAATGTCATAAAAAAGGTCACTATGCTAAATATTGCAAATTTTCTAAAAAATTAAATGAACTTCATTTAGATTCTGAAGTTTATGAAAAAATTGTAAATATTCTTATTGATTCTGATTCTTCTAAATATTCTTCTGAAGAAGCTCTCAAGATTGATGAGATTCACACTTCGTCATYCTYCGAGACTTCAAATTCTTCTAAATACTCTTTGAATGTTCTTACTAAAGAAYATCAAACTCTTTTAGAAAATGTTAAATATATTTTTGATCCCGCTTTACAAAAGCAATTTTTTCTAGATGTTAAATATATTTCTGATCCTGCGTTACAAAAGCAAGCTAGCCAAAGGATTTCCTGCGATTATTTCTAGTATGGAATGGGTTTTTTCTATCAATTGGGGCTCTCCCTTCACCGCCCCCATTGGAATGGTCTACAAGGTTCATAACTACTCCTCTTACTACAGGACGCTTACCTAGCCAACGCTTAGATCCGGYTCTACCCAAACTTTTCTGGTTCACCCCAACATTCCCCACTTGTCCGACTATTGCTGAGCAGTTTTTGGATATCAAACGGACCTCCCCAGAAGGTAATTTTAATGTGGCCGATTTCCCCTCTTTTGCAATCAGTTTYGCTTGATGATTTTAATGGTACACAGTTCAAATATATTCATTGTTGGGAAATTTTGAACAATAATCCAAAATGGTGTTCAAAAGAACTTACAAAGACAGGCGTACTAAACAAACGAAACATTGACAACAACTATTCATCAATAGTAGATGTGTCTTTAACTGGTATGTATGGAGATCTTATAACATCTGAAGGCATTAACTCTGAAGGTGTTGTGCGCTAACAAGGAAATAAAAATTGCAAAGAGAAAAAGTGCAAATAAAGGAAAGGGTGCGGCTGCGATGCATTGAAAAAGCTGCAACGAAACATTAGCTGAAACAAATTAATTTCAATACTAGCAAGCCTTCGGAGTAGAAAAAATGAGCAACAAACGGAAAGGAGTTTGGAGTTGCGAGGGAGTAAGCCTAATTGAAAAAAAGAGAAGCCTAAATGAGAAAGCTCAGAGCTGAAGGAGGAAGCTCAAATGAATGAAGATCAAGAAACAAAGCGAGGCAAGGAGGCAAAATTGAATCAGATACCCAGGATCTAACCAAGCTATCACCATCCATTTGAGCTTCTTATGCAAATCATGGCCCACGGCCTCAAATGATTCAAAAGAATGAAGGAGTGATGGTCTTTTCTAAATAGTATATTTAAAATATCCATAACTAGGCTTTGCTTATCTTAGAATCCTTCTCCCTAGGTTTTGCCCTTAGTAAGCATATCTGTCAGTAATTTTAAATGCTATGTTTTAGTTAAGATGCGTAAATTTACATCAAGAGGTGGTGAGCGATTCCAGACTTTTGTTGATTTTGAATACATTGATTTATGCAAAGTATACATCATAATTTTCTTTAGCGTTGAATCTATTGAGGTGAAATATATTGTAGCTTTGCATCAAAAGTTCTTGATTTTCTCCTTTGGATTTACTGTAGTTTACTTATTGATGATGCCTTTTCTTTTTTTTTATTCCCCTTTTGGTTCTCTGTATTATTCCTTTTTCAGTAAAAATACAAAATATTTGGTTATCTATATTGTTACTGAAATTGTAATGAGGGATTTCTGATTAAATATTTGGTTCTTGCTTTTGTGTGTTGCATCTAGAGGTTAACTACTCTTGAAGACTTAAAATGGTCTCAAGTGTCCAACATGAAAATCTGACTTCAACTCCTGCAAATTCATAATTTTTTTGTCATTCCTAAGAAATGCTTGACTCTTTAGGATATGGCACCTGCCCTTCGTCTAGAATGCTCAGAGGTCTTCATTTTTAGCTTGAATTTGTTTCCCTTTATTGTTCCAATACTTATTTCTGTTTCAGCAAACCACTTCATGAGTTTATCTATTTGCATGCAACGCATATAATGTACTGTAACTAATATCCCAGATTAAAAAATATTTGATTTCTCTGAGCAATATGATAATGAGATTATTTTTACCATCATCTATGAATGCAAGCATTTCATACACTACGAGACCTTGGGTTTTGTCGTGTCATTTGTTTACTGTGCTCTATGTTTTTCCAGCAGATTTAAATTGCAGCTACTATTGCTAGTTAGATCATAAACTACAGAGCAACTCAAGTAAAGGAASCATCCAAGATATCCTGTTATCAAAGATTAGAGCAATTAGAAGGCAAGCATGATGAACCAGCCATGTTGATTTTCTTTCCCCCCATGTTCCTCCTAATAACTGATTCCATCTTCTCAACTGTGTTTCCTTCAATAAACTGTTCTATCCCTTGGTTAATCAAACAAAAACCTTGAATTTGTGATTGTTTGAATTCTCTAATGCTTTTGCAACAAGCCTGCACATTTCCCTAATCATTTTTTTATACTAATAGTAGTTCTTTTTGCATCTGAAGATCAATCTCCATAYTAAGAATTTTGGTACCGATTGTATGTACACTCCCTCAACTCATGTGTGTGTTGGATTCTATTATGTTTTCAAATAGATGTTCGAGTAACTTTACTGTAAACAATATCACTACAAATAAAAAGATTGGAACTTTTCTATGGGCTTCTGAAAATTTTCACTTTTATGCTTCTTACAATTTTTKCTGTGCTTCCTTTCTACTCTTCTTCTTCCTCTTGTGAAGCCCAATTACGTAAGGTCTTTTTCGTTGAAAGAGATAGAAAAAACTTTGTTCTTGAGAGCTCTAATAAGGGAGGAAAGAGGATTTAAAGAAACTAGATTTGATAAAATGATTTAGGGACATCGAGTTTTGTTCTTGAAGCCCTCGTGAAAGAGATGGTGTTTGGCGTTTAATTTGAAATCCGAATGGTTCTATGTTAAAATTATTTTTTTATTTTATTTTATTTTAATAAAATAATTACCATATAAATAAAATTATAAAAAGTTGACAAAATGTATTGATAATAAATTTTTAATCTCATTTGTCTGAGTGAATTGACCTTCCAGATATTAAGTGCCATATGTGACGATTTATTGGATGTCTTATTATAGCATTAGAGATACTAACACTCTATAAAGGTTATAAAGGTGATTGTTGAATTTTGTTTTTATAAAAACAAAAGGAATTTTCTCCGTCTGGCGCCTCCTGCAAATCACGTGCCTAAGCAAACAAGTAATTGCGATACGCCCTAACCTTCTTCTCCCCGATCTCTCTACACATTTTCTCAAACACCTCCTAAATTCTGAAATCCTCTCACTTCGCTATGGATGCTTCAGACTCTAATTCATCTATGGACCCAATCTTCCAGCTCCTTCGCATCCTTCCCTACTCCATTCTCCGCCCACCTCGTCTCCGTCTCAAGCTGCCGTCTTTCACTCTTCCCTCCGCAATGACAGTCTACGCGCTCATCCTTCTAACATACTTCCTCGTTGTATCAGGCATCGTCTACGATGTCATCGTGGAGCCTCCCGGTATCGGATCCACCCAGGACAGGTTCACCGGTTCGGTTCGCCCCGTCGTTTTCCTTCCTGGTCGGGTCAATGGACAGTACATTATTGAGGGCCTTTCTTCCGGGTTCATGTTCGTCCTTGGTGGTATTGGAATTGTGCTTTTGGACCTGGCTCTTGACAGAAATCGTGCTAAGAGTGTTAAGGTCTCGTTTGCTTCTGCTGGAATTGCGTCTGTTGTTATTGCTTATGTTATGAGTATGCTCTTCATTCGGATTAAGATCCCCGCTTATCTCCGCTGAGCTGATAATGTAGGAGTTTGATCCAAGTTTCAATTTTCTGCCATTTGTTTCGGTCTTTTATAGGGACTTTTATGAATTAGTTTCTGCTCCACTTAAGGGTCGAATATGATTCCGACAATGTGATTTACAAGATTTGATTATTTTGAAGGAATTATTACTAAACCCTTAAGAAGTAAGGATGATTTATGTGGTTCTGTTGGCTATCTATGTTTTATATAGTATATCTGTCAGAGAGTGTGGATCCTGTGAATGAGTTGATGTTAATTGATATGCGTCCTTCATCTTCCCCATTTTCTTCAGGTTAAGTTGTTAGGGAGTAGCTGTTTTTGCAATCAATTACTGAGATCTTTGCTTTGATTATTGATCAAGTACCAAACTTTGTGAATTAAATAGTTTAATACATTGAAAGCCTAAATTCAAGAGTTCATTCTGTTTGTGATTACAGGACGCTTATCCTCTCTCTTTACCAGTTTGTTTCTCCTGTGTACTCCATTGTTGGAATTCCTGCTTTTGTGTTGACCATTTWAGTTACTCCTTACTGGTGATTTTAGTCCCTAAGTTGGGTAGAGAGTAGCAAGTCTTACATATTTGACATTTTAAGGTTATTCTAGTCTCAGGGAGTATTACAGGGCACTCCTAACCTTTGTCTGTGTACATAAATGTATGTCTAGTATAATGCATGAGACATCTTGTGACAATAAACCAAGAACTTATGTAAGAACTCTCATTTTTGAACTCTTCCTAGTCTTTGCAGTAAATTTTTGGTTCATTGAGCTTAATCCTTCCAAAAACTAGGTGAAATCTGATTAGAATGATTCAAGGAAGAATGTGGTTAGCTTCCTGCACAGAATAATTCTCTGAATTCAGCGTATGTGGAATGCATCCTCAAAATTTAAGGTATTTGTTGCCTCATGCTCTTGGAACTTCCGGGAAAGTACTATTACCTGGGACTTTCTTACGAAGTTAGTGTTTAGTGTGGTATTGATCAATTTGCTAATGGAAGGCCAATTCTCATTTTGTTCTCTTTCTAGAAGAACTATTTGCTGGAGAACTTTTGGAAGGAGAAAACATTGCTTCAGGGCTCTGACTTTCCTTACCTATTTATAAGGGCATGTAACCTGAAAAAAGATTGCCATCGGTGGATCTACTTCGTTTTCCTTTTCTTGGCGCTACAAAAGTTAAAATTCCAATTCTTCGACTGTAAGTTTATTCTTATGCTGGGCCTGGGCATCCAATTAAGAGACTTACCTTTTCTGAGAACTGCTTGAGCGTATGTACACTTGTGTGACATTCTACTCTTCAAAGCAGTTGCAGGAAGGGGAAATTGGGAGTACTAACTATGGAGGGTAGGCTCATAGTCTTGTTGAAGGGTCACTCCATGTTTAGTTTCAGTAATGCATTGTTTGGGAGGAGAGAAATAGAGATAAAAGATTTAAAAAGAAAGTGTACTATTTCTTCCCTTGGAGAGTTTAACTAAGACAGAAAAGAGAAGCAATGGTTTAGTTCAGAAAAGAGTAGCAATAGTTTAGTTTTAGTTTGCTTTCTTGAGGATTTCTCATCCTCTTTCTTATACTTGTTTTTTCGATAAATAGATCTAATTCTTTTATCAGAAAGAAAAGGGTCGGGAACAACCTTAGGTGTTCTAAATGCTATTTGCCTCCCGAATCAGGTATGCTGACTCTTTTATATCATTGCTTGGTAATGAGTAGGATGGTGCATGTATTGGCTATTTGGATTTGGTAGCAAACTTGGGCATTACACTTGAGCTTGTTTAGTTTGGCAGTATCCCTCTACTCTGCCTTGTGACTTTCTCAGTCAGCTTCAAAATTTGATACACTGAAGCAGTTTTCTTTTCTTAACATTCATTGATGAGATGCCTATTATGCTATTTCTGTTGAAAATCTGCTGCTTGTGTTGAGTTTCTTCTTTTTTGTTCTTTTAAAGTAATTTATGTCTTCTGGCTGTTTGTGCTTGCAAAGTATGAGATGATATGAAATGCTGCCCTTGTAAACCTGGTTGAGGAACTGTCTGTATCTGAGGCGACAACATTTTCTTTGGGCTAGGATATTGTTGATCTTTCATTTTTTTCCATTACAAAAATTTTCTTTTGTTGGCTTTACTGATTGAAATCTGCTATTATCAACATTTTATTATTCATTTTCATAAATAGACATGGTCACACAAGTGGTTGAAAAACTTCAAGAAAAAGTGGGGGAGGGGGGGGGGGGGGGAAGAGAGAGATAGATAACGTGTGTAGGTGAARAGCTTTAGAATCATTATTTGACTTGATTATTTGATAATATGCACACATACTAACCATTTGCATCTTACAAACTATCAGCTCTTTGGAAAGAATGATCCTTTTGAGAATTTTGATGGTGGTTGCGTATTTTTCTTTGTCAATGTTTGTTAGATTGACTTCGGAAATCATCTATGAAACTGTGCCTTGATTTATATAGTTAAGCAACTTCCGCATTGTTAGATCGACTTGGGTTGTGTTCTTGTTTCATTGACTAATAATAGTTGTATCAGTAATGTTTGTGATTGATTTGAACAGCAGTTTATTACTGTTAGGAAAGTACAGGGACAGTTTGTTCCTCTTTTTCTTTTCTCTTTWGCAAGTTCAATATTCATAAATTATTCTACTTTCGTCCTCCATTTGTTCTGCGGCTCGAATAAGGAAATCAGCTTCAACTTTTGAGCGAACTTTTCTTGGATGATTCCAAGAAACTTGTTTCATTCGGTTCACCATCGGTGTTTACTTTCTTCAGTGCCTATTATCTTACCTGGAATTTTCGTGCATTTGTTATTATAAACGGTGCTAAATTGGGAGGATGAAGCGATTCACCCGAAAAACAACCAAAGAGTCTTCAAAGTTCAAACCGAGACCATGATGAGGCCACACTTAGTTTTAGGTGAAAAGTGCATTTCTTTTTGGAAGACAATRGGGAAGGGGCTAGACRCTGGTGGAGAATCAAACCTAGATGGTGAGCCTCGGAGGAGCTAGACACCGTTGAAACTTTGTCAGAATAGTTTCTTAATGTTAAATATCACTTGGCCTATCAGCATCGTGCAGGGTTTTCGTTTTCCAGTCGGCTATTTTCAAGAAATTATTTTCGCACGCTAACTGACCTCTTATAGGGTCACTGTGAGCAACAATTTGCACTTAGGCTGAATACTTCATCCTGCACAATATCTGTAATACCCTTAGCCCAAGAAAGTCATTCAACCAAACAAGGAGCCATAGGAGCACAGTTATGGAGAGATAACTCATATCGACTTGACAGGACAAGCTTGCCTTTTATAGGGTTTCACTACTGAGGAAGGGGCAATTACGATATGCTAAAAGCAACAGAAACCAAAATATTTGATGCAATCAAATCATAGAAGATAGATTTATACTACTTAAAGCTGGCCGAACTATTCAAACTCAAATAAATAGCCTTAAAATCAAATCAGCTGCAATGGTTATTGACAAGAACAGTATGCGGCCTCCCAATCTTGCTTTACGCTCACAAATTAAATTGACTACAAGAAGAGGGATCAAGCAGATCTTCAATCCTTCTCTGTCTCTACATCTTCGCTCAGTTATGCACAAGCTGTTGCACTGCATCTGTAATCCTGGAGAATTTGAATAGGCATTCATTAGATGACAAAATATAGACGAAGAAGTTTAAGCAAAACAAGAAATCTGTAATCCCCTTTTTTTTTTTTTAATAGGTAACCATAATCCATAAGTTCCATTTCTAAGTGCTGAAAACAGGCAGCCAAAAACAGTAATTGATAAGATAACAGAAAGCATACTATTGTATTACGCAAAGATTTCCGGCCATTGAGGAACATGCCGAGGATTGGTTTGAACTGAAATTTAAAGATTCAAACATMACAGAATCAATTGGAAGCACTATGAAAGAGAAACGTAAAGATATGAATATCTTTACCATGAAAATGCAAATGAACATCTTTTAGCACGCATATGCAAATGGAACCATTTGACTTGCTAGGTAATGGAATACTATGTTTCATTAGATTCGCAAGTTAATATATGCTCGACAAATTCATATACCCAAGGAGTACATGAAAGATACTATCTTAGAGGACAGGTAGGCTGAACTAAAACCCAACGCAAATCTGCTTCAAAACCAGGAAAAAGGGATAGCAACACGATAATACAGTTTCTTTTTACATGCATCATCCACAATAACTACCCTTAATGAGCCAAAAGAGCTTCTCATAGTAACAAAGTAGAACAAGCAGATACTATACATCCAAGTTCTAAGCTTTAAGGAAAAAAAACCAAGGGCTCTAGAAGTGTCATGTAGTCAATCAGCAGTCCACTTCAATTCCAGGGCTAGTTCTCATAATTTAGCAACTCTTGAGTTACCATGTCAATGCTCAAGTATCCTTCTTAATTTAACACAGGAGGTTGATTTAGAAGATATTAAATGGACAGATTCTCTTTAAAGGGTTCTTAAATCCTTCTTCTGCTGCTTCCCTTTCTCTAAGATTTTATTCAGAATTCAGCTTTCTGAAGTCCAAAATGAGGTCCCAAGCATCCCCATGTCAATCCTCTTGCAAAGCCCAACTGTCGGCTTCATTCAATGAGCTCAAACTATTAAATACTATCAGCGAGGCAACTATTCCTATAATAGTTGCAGAAAAAGATAACAGAGTTCCGCCAAAATTTTCTCATTTTGCAACTCAATCTCTTCTCCATTCTATCCCGTGTTGAATGTGTTCCAAACTAATGGCTTTTCCATCTTTCAGCATTCAAAACAGTGATTACCCAGTGCCAAAAGAATAAATGTTTCCATCTTAAACTCTTCTCTGTAACAGGAGGCCAGCTACTTCATTCGTACCTTCTTGGCTTAGGCTTCCAAGTGAAGAACATGGCTTTCAATTAGTTGATTAGTGAACTTCAGTATTTCCATTGTCAATTCTTCTAACCATCCATAATCTTGAAAATAAGTGCTACAAATTGGCTCAAACCGCTCGACATAAGTCTGGCCTTAGCTCATTTTGACTAATCCATGGTTCATTAATTTTCTTATCTGAGCTAGCTTGAACAAAATATAAGGATTCTTAAGTTAAGGATCCATGATTGACCAAAACTAGGCTCCATTTATTATAATTGCCAGTCTAGTGTTTCATTAGCTGATTAAAAGTTGAGATACCAAATGGAAAAGAAAATAGGCAGATTATAAATTGTTGTTAATTTTATATATATATATACACATATACTGTATATATACAGTATATATCTTTTTATGCCATGAAAGCTTATGGAATATTTTTTCTAAGATATTTAACCAACTTAGGATAAACAACGTCAAGTGACCCTAAACTTTAGCGATTTTTTKATTTTTGCCCTTAAACTTTAAACTGTGTGGTTCTTGCCATAGAACTTCTAAAACGTATCAAACATTGCCCTTTAGTCCAAAATCTCTGTTTAAACCCTAATGGAGACCCATTTTCAATGGTACTTTACTCATTTCATTTTATACTTATCTTAATAATAATTTTTTAATTTACTTTTCATTTTTCCTTTTTCTTTCCTATCTTTTGTTTCCTTCTCCTCCTGTGCTGCCGCTTCCACCATCATCTTAGGTAACCCCATCTCCTCTTTTCCTTCTTCCCCTCTTCTCCTCTTCTCCTTCTCCTCTCATCTCTTCTCCTCCATTACTCTTCTCCTTCCTTCATCTCCGATAACCTCACCCCACCCCATGGGGCCACCTCCGCTGCATCTTTCTTTAATCCTTCCCCTCTTCCTCTTTTTCCCTCTCTCTCTTTTTGTCTCTGTGTGGCTTCCTCTCTCTCCTTCAGATGTACTTTCTTCTATCTTTCACTATCATGTTCCTGGCTAACTCGAGGCTCTCTTTCAACCATACTTTTGAGATCTTGAACCATACAGTAAAGGTTGAACAATCAACAACTCTAAGTGCATCAACCCTCAAAAATCTGAAGTTCCTATCAACCACTTTCCCGACAAGGTAGGGTTAGAAGGAGGAAAGAGGGTGGCAGCTAGGGTTAGAAGGAGGAAAGAGAAGCAAAAAAAACTAAAAAGGGTTAGGAGGAGGAAAGAGAAGCAAAAAAAAACTAAAAATTTTGATTAGAAAATGTTATTTAGATAAATATTAATCGAATTTACCAAAATAGTCTTGAAAATGGAACTCCGTTAAGTTGTAAAGGGAGATTTTGGACGGAAGGGCAACATTTGCTACGTTTTCGATGTTCGAGGGAAAGAACCAAAGGGTTTAAAGTTCAAAGGAAAAAACCTCAAATAACTGCTAAAGTTTAAGGTRAGTCAGGTTGTCTACCCATCAACTTATGATGACATCTGTCAAGATAAACAATTTAGAACACTTCTAGGCTAAAGGCAAAACAAGCTTCAAGATTTAAACATTTCGTTGTTTATTGTAACATCTCATAATTTTTTTATCTTCTAGAATAGAATTAGAAGCAAAACTCTTTTACACATTAAGGTTATTYRTGGTAAAATTCTATTATATTATTATTGCAACATGAACAGAGCTTCTCTCAAAAGAATTCTTTCGAACAATATGAAATACCCATTACAAATATTCAAAGGCTCAAGCTCAAGTTTGAGCCCATTAAATATTCTGACCCGAGCAAGCAAAGCTCAAACAACCTTTTAGAAATCTAACTCAGCTCAAACCTCAAGTTCAGGAAACACAACCAAACTTGAATCAACACTTTGGACCTGATTTTCTATGATCAAGCCAAGCTTAAGCAAGCATGAATCTACTCGACTTGACTCATTTTTAATTCTACAAGAAAATGTAGCAGTTTCACTAGATGTACACAATTAAAGACACTAAAAGACTGATAAACATATCGACAGAGAACCAATATTCTACATAAAACCAGCCATTTGATGTAAGAATATGAACTGAAGGAACTTATTGCTTTGGTGCCAACATCTTTAATTTTAGATTAGAGAAATGTATAACAAAATATAACTGCAACTAAAAGCGGAAAATGAAGACTGGATTATTACAATAAATAATATTAAAATGGTAATTAGCAACAGCTAACCTTTTGGAAYACTAATTATTCTATCATATTCACTCCTTAATATACTTTTCACGTTATCATTTCATCACAGATTATAGAAGTGACTTCAATGGACAGAATGACCTCCTTTTTTATATTACTAAATACCAACTAAAACAAAGAAGATAATCTCAAAAATAGGCCCTGATTCCTTCGGCAATTGTCAAAAGATAGACTAGGCTCAGATACAGCTTGCTGTTAGCTCAATCTACAGATGGGACTACACTTGATGTCACTATCAAACAAACAGCCACCAGTGAGTCATAGTCTGAACTTAAGCAGATAATATAGATTAAACCTTCATGAATAGAAACCAGAAAATATCTAGGCGAAAAATCATTCGACATACTATATTATTGTATTCTCAAGAATACTTTGGCTTCTCCCATAAGTGAAAACATTGCACAACATCATGCACCTCATATTCTACCCATCACTCCTTTTTCACTAAATATGTTCTCGGAGACCAGTACAATTACTTGAACAAATGAACTGTTTGAGTAGGAAAAAGAATACAATGGAGGGACAAACCATAGGGACAGTTAAAAATATTAATTGACTGAATTTGACTTGCAGAACCTCAACCATCTTTGTATATCAATTTGCTTATTGCAATGTATTCTATAAGATCAGAGTTACTAGCAACATCGTATTGGAATCAGACAAGTAAAATAAAAATGGCATACCTGTCCAATGCCTCAGATTCTTCAGCATCAACTTCATTGTGCAAAGTACGAAGATTATCAGTCTCTTGTTCTTGTTCTTGTTCTAGAACTACATTTCGTTTTTCGAATAAAACTAGTGTCTCAGGAAAACTATCAACATAAAAAGACCGAGAGCTCCCTAATATTCCAAGCACCTTAATATCACAAGTCTTGGGATCATATATAACCAGCTCGTTACTTCCCTTGGATACCAAAACATCACCATTTTTCCTAAATCCAACAACTTTATCCATCCCATCAACTAAATCAATAGAATACATTCTCGTCCAGGACTCTACGACTCCATATTCCTTCATCACCCAAATGCTACAAGATGTATTATCTATCTCTCTGTGATACTTGATCACAGCAAGAGAATTCCTATATGTTGTAATAACTAAACTTGTTGCAAGTTCATTTGCCAAGACATCTGGAAGCATGATCTTATTGAACTTTTCATTATCCAAACCAAATGCTACTATCAAACTACAAAAAGAGCCACCATTACTCTTCCCACGCGGTTGATATGCAATCCAATGCACAGCACAATTCACGAAAGCCTGTGACCACATAAAATCTGCAATGTAAAACTTAAGTCCAACATTGCTTATCCTCCTCCAAAGTCCCACACGAAGACTATAAACCTCCACCTCAGGGGGTACCATGTATTTGAATTCACCTTGTTTATGATACACAATCCTAACCACCTTATAGTTCTTATGCGAATCAACCCCAAATCCCAGCACAAACATGTAAGGCGATGGAGGATTAATAGTAGGCGACGGTGAMGATACAGACTTTCGAATAGAAGGATTCCATAAGATTATAGGTTTGGTTGTTCCAAATAAATCATCAGATAAACAAACTAACCCATTGCAGCTTCCCACAATCCTGAAATACCCAATTAGGCTTTTGAAGGGGAAAAACAGCTCCGTTGATTTCAGGGCAAATAAGTCATCGGCATTGTCGTCCTCACTAACGTTCTCGTCGTCAGGATGCAATGTGTAATGCTCTTTCTTGTCATTATTAGTGTATCTTCTGAGCAGCAATAAGCTGGTGGGATCATTTTGGCGTTCGATTCTGGTGAGGTGTGTGGTGATAAAAATGGAGCTCGTGATAAGAGCATACCATGATTTGGAAACTAAGGTAAAGCATACAAGGGACTTCACAGGAAGCCTCGTGAGGATTTCAATCAAGAGTTCCGGAGGCAAATTATCTGATTCAACGAAAAGCTCTTGACGCAAATTATCTGACATTGTATGTCGATTCTAGTTTTGGTTGATTGGGAATTTAAGCGCTGTAGTTTTGAACTGGGAATGTCCTGGATGGTTTCGGCTTTGTAATTTGGGTAAGCGAGGGCGGAGTAGCGGCGGTGAAGTAGCTGAGCAGGTGGAGGATTCGGAGGACTGGGGAACTGGGATAGCTCGACTTGTATAATAATATACTACTGTATATGATTTTCTTTTGGAGGAATAAACCCGCGCATTTATATCCTATATCCACGTATTTATAAAATAATTTACTTATTATAATTATTAATATTCTTTAACTTTCAAAAATTACTTTTCCAATCGGTCTAAACATAGAAACTTTTTAAAATCTTTCATCCATTCCAAGAAGTGATAGTRCAAATTTACAAAGAAATTAAAAACGAAAAGATAAGATTAAGTAAATTTTAATTTGCGTCTTTTCTCAATTACTATTCAAGAAAATATAAATTTCTATAACTAATATTCATAAGTAAATAAAAAAGGAAGAMAAATAAATTTTTTAATTTGACGATTTTGGTGTTCCTAACTTTTTTATTGAATAAAAATAATCCATTTACTCTCAAATAAGAAATATGAAAATAAAATTTGTAATTTAAGGATTCACAATCGGTAAGTTTATTAAGATTGTAATACAAGAGTGATATAGTCGATGAATTTATCTTCGAGAAGATAAAGGATAATAATGATCATATAAGAAACTTATTATTTAAGGGTGTGAAAATAACCCTTCCAATTTAAAAAGAATTATAGGAAAGCCATTTTATTCTTTTATGTAATGTATATAAATTTGGAGCAAAAAAAGATGGAAACTAATATAGGATCATTTGTTAAAATATAAGCGGGAAGAAGAAGACTGGATACGGTAGATAGACTTTTTAATATATACCTTAGAATCACCATGCCATCCTTTGATAAAGACCATGTTCAAATATTGAAATTTGAATTTACAATTTGATGATGAAGTTAGAAAAGAAATTGAATTTTTTAACGTTGAATTTACAATTTGATGATGAAGTTAGAAAAGAAATTGAATTTTTTAACGTTAAAATTTTCTTTAATTATCAAAATATTTAAAAAATTATGTTATTTCACAATCAAATAATAAATTCTCAATTGATTTAACGTTAATATTGAATTGCTTTATCAAATAATCATGTGTTTGGAATAGGATGAAGAGAATGAGAGAAGAAAGAGGAAAGGTTGCACAGGATTTAGACCTTATTTGATAACCTAATTTAACTCTTAAAACTAAATGAATTAAGTCTTTATTAAATTAAGTTCATTTGATAATCTAATTTTGGAATGTCTTAATACATTATATGTTTCTTAATTTGTTCTCCAAAATTTAAGTGATAATATTTTGGCTTAACATATTAAGACAATTCAAGTTAAATTACCAAATTTTATATTTAGATTTTTGTCATTTCAAAGTCATTCTCCCCAATTCTATTCTGTCAATTTTAACCAAAGCGTTTTTCAAATAGCTTTGATCATAACAAACATTTGTGCCTTTTAAATAAAAGGTACGCGTATGCATGGATCCATTGGATTYCGTCGCAAAGAGTGGTGGTGTGGCGGAAATACAGAAGATCTCTTATCAATCTCAGAAAGACTATATATGGTGATACAAAATAGATTGACATGAGTATATTCTTTATTTTTGTTATGCCACAACTCTTCGCAGCTGAACCTAGTAGATCTACTCACATGTCTTTCATTTAAAGCGCAAAAATGTCTTTAGTAGAAAAGAATGGCTTAATTTTTTCTGTGTTATTATCGATACACAAACCGTGTACATAAAGAATTACAATCCCAACTCCGATAAATAAATCAAAAAATAAAGTTAGGGAAATATTCCCCAATAACTAATTTCCTAAATAATAGCTAGATAGCTTTACATAGAACCAATCTAAAATAGAATAGATTTCCCTACACCRCACTCAAGCTAGTCTAAAGATATTCTCTATGGCTAGCTTGCTGTTAAGAAACTCTAATTGTTTTTTGCTGCCACTTGTTCTCCAGTAGGGATGTAAGTCATGCACRCTAGTCCTATTTCTATTTCCTCCTTAATGAATTGCTTATTTACCTTAACATGCTTAGTACCGTTATGCAGCATTGGATTGTGGATTGTAAGCAATAGTAATTGTAGCTTCATTGGCACAATATAGTTTCATAGGAGATGGTTGTAAGGACTTTAGTTCTTCAAGCATTCTTCTTATCCATAAGATTTCACACATGCCGTGAGCCATAGCCCTGAACTCACTTTAGCCCTACTTTTGGCTACTACTTTTTGCTTCTTCTTGGCCATGTAACCAAGTTACCAGCTACAAAAGTAAAATAACCAGAAGTAGACTTCGATCTTCTATGCACCCGGCCCGATTAGCAGCAGTATAGGCTTCAACTTTTAGATGTCCTTGTGGTTTAAAAAAGAGATCTTTCCCTGGTGGTCCTTTCAAACATCGTAGAATTCTGTAGACGGCTTCAAAGTGTTCTGAACTAGGTGAATGCATAAACTGACTTACTAAACTTGCAAGAGAATGCAATATCAGGTCGTATATGCGAAAGATAAATCAGCTTCCCAACTAATCATTGATAATCAGCTTCCCAACTAATCATTGATAACACTCACGATCTTTCACATTTTCCACTCTTGTAGATCATAATTTGACATTGAGTTTAGTAGGAGTTTCAAMATGTTTACACCCCATCATTCTTATCTCATTAATGCTCCCAAGTCTATGATTTTGAATTCTTCCCCAAGTTTTCTTTCCAACTTCTTTATTTCATAAAAATCATCCCTAGATAGCACAATATCATCTACATACACAATCAAGACAACCATATTTTCTTCCTCTCAATGTTGTAGAATATAGTGTGTTCTGCTTGACTTTGAGTGTAACAAAAAAACTTTAGTACCTTACCAAAGCACTCAAACCAAGCTTTAGTGGACTGCTTAAGTCCATAGAAGGACTTCTTCAATTTGCAAACTTTCCCAATACCATTACTTTCTGCAAAACCAGGGGGAAGACTCATATACACTTCCTCTTCTAGATTTCTATTAAGAAATGCATTTTTCATAACTAATTGGTGTAAAGGCCAATCAAAATTAACTGCTAGAGACAGTAGAACCTGAATAGAGCTAACTTTTGCAACAAGAGCAAACGTCTTTTGATAATCTATTCCATAGGTTTAGGTGAAGCCTTTAGCCACAACCATAACTTTATACCTCTCAACACATTCACCAGCTTTGCTCTTTATTGTGAACGCCCATTTACACCCTACAATTTTCTTCTCCCTTGGTAACTCTACAATCTCCCAAATCTCCTTTTTAAAGCATCCATTTCTTCAAACACTGCCAACTTCCGCCTCAGTTCATCTAATGCTTCATGTATACTTCTAGGCACAACAAGTTATGAAATATTAGAAATAAATGTTTCATAGGTGTCAGATGGGTGATTGTAAGATATGTATTTGGCAATTAGATGTTTTGTACATGCATGGGTTCCTTTTCAAAGGGAAATGGGAAGATCTTGTGTTTCGGGTATAGGTTTACGGCTCAAATTAGGTTGTGAAGGCAAAATGATATCTGGAGAAGAAGTAGGAATAAAAGAAGAAGAATTACATTTAGATGGCCTTGTGTAGGGATGATTAGATGGTCTTTACTTCTTTCAGAGATATTCTTCCTTGAATAAACCACAGGCTCGAGGTTGTTAGGATTTCTAATCAATCGTAGTATTTTTGTTTCTCACAAACCAAGGTCAGATTAGGATTCAATACATTTAGACTGAGTTTTATTTAGRGAAACATCAATAATAGTCTTAGGGTAAAGGTTCAACAATTTCCCAAAAATTTTGTTCCATTGAATTCTCTCCGTGAATAAAATTTTTGGAAAAGTAAGGAGTATTTTCTAGAAAAGAAACATCCATAGTAGTATAGATACGTTTAGTGATAGGATTAAAACATTTATATCCCTTTTTATTAGGAGGATAGCCCAAGAAAATACATTTTTCAGCTCTAGGATCTAATTTAGACCTAGACCTTTTTGGAAGATGATATCTGAATTGATTCTGGATGCTGGAAAAACTTTTTTAAGCATTCCAATGGAGTAGTATATTGTAAAACCTTAATGGGCATTCTATTTATTAAACAAGAGGCACTGAGAACAACATCCTCCCAAATATTTGGGAATGTTCATATAAAACATCATGGCACGGGCTACCTAGCTATTCCATTTGGTTCAGGACTATCTAGACATGTAGATTGATGTAATTAAATTTTTCTTTTAAAAAATTTCTCAAGGCGTGATTAAAATACTCTGTTCCATTATCAGTTTTTAAAATACTAGCTTTTGTTTGAAATTAATTTTTTATTATTTTGTAAAACTCTGTAAATATTTGTTCAACTTCAGATTTTTCCCTCATTAAATAAATTCAACAAAGACGAGTATGATGTGTATAAAAGTAACAAACCATTTTTTCAAGAATAAATGGTAACTTTTGAAGGTCCCCAAACATTATTATGAAATTGATAAAAAGATTTTAAAGGATGATAAAAAGATTTAACTAGTGCTAGAAAAGATTGGTTTTGGCTCTTTGCCAATAAATAACTTTCACATTGAAAAGATAAATGATTCAACTTTTTAAATACTGCTAGAAATAAATGTTTTAAATAAGAAAAACTAGGGTGGAACAATCTATAATGGCAAACCATTATTTGATCATGAAAAGAAAGAGAACTAATGCTACTAAACCCTTGAGCAATTTTATTATTGGACGTCCTATTTTCGAAATAATAGAGTCTGTCATCCTAGCACTGCCAATTGTCTTCCCGAACTCTGGTCCTGAAAAAGACAAYGAGATTTATATAAAACCACAAAATAATTAGAATCTCTAGATAATTTGTTGACAAAAAATAGACTACAAGTAAGTTACAATAAGTAGAATCTCTAGATAATTTGTTGATAGAAAAGGGACTACAAGTAAGTTTAGGAATATGGAGAACAGATTTAAGATCTATCCCCTTAGAAATTTTAATTAGACCTTTTCCTGCAATTGGTGAGAAATTACCACCCTCCTAACTTTTTGATTCCTTGAACAAAGTAAATAAGATTTAAAAAATTTAGAAGAGTGGGTCATATGGTCAGATGCTTTGGAATCTATTATCCATGGAGTAGATGATTTTAGAAAGCAATTTCGAGGATTTATTTCTAATACTTCATTACCTCCATGTACAATATAAGTAGTAGGAATACGATATGAGGACAAATGTGTAGTAGTGCATGAAGGTGATCCATCTGCTCCTTAGTGAAAGGGTTGGACTCAACTTCATTTGCAATAGGAGTTTGCTTGACCTTTCTTTCTCTCTCTCTGCTTGCTTTTCTAGTTTGTTGGCTTGCCATGGATTTTCTAGTAGGTCATCTCGAGTATGGCGTGGTTTATTAGAGAAATCACACCAGTTTGATGTGTTTCTATTATAACCTGCTCCCATGGTGGCCAATGTTGAACCCTCAACAGCAGATCTAGGTCCTTTCTTCCCCAGCATAACACATCTTCGACTCTCCTTTCTTTTGACTTCCGTAAACATCTCACGAGTCGGAGGTAAAGGATGTCTTCCAATGATTCTCCCTCTTACCTCATCGAACTCAAAATTAAATCCAGCCAAGAACTTGTAGATTTGAGTTTTCTCAATAGTTTTCTTATGATGTTTGCCAACCTTGGGCGCTTTCTACTCGTAGGTGTCAAAGAGATCTAGGTCTCGCCATATTCATTTCAGCAAATTAAAATACTTTCWAACCATGTCCTCTCCTTATTGTATCTCACCAAGCTTGAGATTTAACTCAAAAATCTAGGACTGATTTTCAAGATCAATATATAGTTGAACAACATTCTTCCAAAGCTCCTTTGTTGTGGGGTAGCAAATATATTTTGAGCTGATTTTCTCCTCCATAGGATTCAGAAGCCACACCATTACCATAGAATTTTCAGCATCCCAAGCTTCATAGGTTGGATCCTCCTTAGCTGGAGCCTTTTTCTCACTTGTTAGATATCTCATTTTCCCATGACATGTCATGTACATCTGGATTGATTGAGATCATCTTAGAAAGTTATCACCATTCAATCGGATAGTGGTGATTTGGACAGAGTGGAGTCAGATGAAATGGTTTTGGCTGCGGATAGTGGTGATTTGGACAGAGTGGGAGTCAGGTGAAATGGTTTTGGCTAGGACAGATTACGAAACATTGGCTAGAAGGCTGGTGGATTCATTCAAGACGTCAGACATGGTGAATAAGGAGTAAGGAAAAAAACACAGAAAAAAATATGATTAGGGCTACGGTTATGGTGCGGCTAGCTCTGATACCAAGTAGCAAATAATGGTTTAATTTTTTCTATTATATTATCTATACATAAACTCTGTACATAAATAATTACAAGGATCCCTATTCAGGGAAATAAATCAATGAATAAAGTTAGGAAAATATTTCCCAATAACTACGTTCCTAAATAATAGCGAGACACTTTACATAGAATCAATTCTAAAATATAATATTTTCCTACATCTTTTAAGRCCAATTTTTTCACCTTGTGGGATGCATAAAAAGTTTAGAGATATTTGCAGAGATTTGAAATTAGATGAGGAATTTAAATAAGTAAACAAAAAATGTTGGGGGATATTTATAGATAGTCATGACTAGTTGAGGGGCATAAAAAGCTAATTTTTCTATCTTTATTAATTTATAAATTTACATGATTTTGTATATGGATAGTCATGTTGGTATATGAGAAATGCACAATAAGCTAAAAGATAGGGAGAGGTGTTTGCGGATTTGCCAAACTCAAGGTAAGTTGGAGATAACCTTAGCCAATAAGAGGAAATAAGGGTGATGATTTGGTTCATTTTGTCAAGTAGATTAAAACATATTAAACCTACACYGTTGACTGAGTTCAGTGACAAGTGCTAACTTAGGATCTTATTACTTCAAATATATAAAAGGATTTAAGTTTAATTTATTAATAATTTTAAATTATATTATCAAATAATCTTATTCTGATATACTCTTGATTAATTCAATTTTAAATGATGTATATATTAAACATGTTGTATTAAAAGATGCATGGCCTCAAATAATATGTTAAATTAGGTTCCAGATCTTCTAATTGATCATCTAGTACTCTTTCTCTTACATGAATAGTAATAGAATATGTGTTTTATGTATTTGGGAGAGATGAAAGGTAATGCAGGAGTTAGATAGGTGCCCTTCCTATTAAATGAATAATAATCACTACGTTAAAAAAGGTTTATAGCAACGTAAGAAATAAAAAAAATGTCGCCTTAGGTCTACAGCGACGGTTTTTGCAAAAGTAGGTCAAAAGTCGTTATTGCCACAGTCATCTTAGGCTATAAATGTCAGTATAACATCTATGGAGATGTTTGGGACATATTTTTGATGATATTTATTTGTGTTGGTATATATAGGGTTGTCGCGACATTTGTAAAATGTCGCTAGAATAGTCTTGTGACCACATATATTTATAAGTTGTGGCGACATTTGTATATATCGAGATACAGTTTCGAGTTAATGTTTACAAATGTTGTCATAATGGTCTATGCTGACACTTGATGGGGAGTTATGATGACTTAATATGAGACAAATTACATTCGATGACGCTCTTGTAGATGTCGTGCTATAATTTGTGTGGCGACATTTGTAGAGAATATATGGCAACATTTACAAATCTCAGCACATGAATCTCATGGTGACACATTACACACATCATTATATATTATGTAAGCCGACATTTATGCACAGTCATTTTAGTTGATCTATCCTGACTTTTGTACTGAATTTTGGAAGTGTCGTGTAAAAAACATGTCGCAAAGTTCGTGAAACGTTGTCCCAATGCATTTACCACCATGTTTGCAATACTTGTACAATAGATAGTATGTCAAAATTTACAAATACTGGAAAAAGTTATTTCAGACGACATATATAAATGTCATATTATTGATATTACCACGACGTTTTATATCCATCATTTGATACATTTTATGCCAACATTTATATGTCTCTATACGAATGTTTTGCTTACACATGTATGAGTCATTGTAGTATGTTTTATTGTATATGTCGCTATAAGAATGTTTTGCCAACGCACGTATAAGTCGTCGTATTTATATTAGTCCCAACGTTTATAAAGTGTCACGATAGCATTAGTATCTCAACATTTTGATTGTTTTATGCCAACATTTTAAAACTGGAGATAGAAATTATTGATTTTAAAAAATAATAATAATTAAATATTATTTCAAAGCAATGCCAAATTATTATTATTATTTACTAAATAAAAATAAAAATTTATGAATTTCAAATTAAATAAATATTTAATTTCAATAATCTAATTATGGAAATTACATGAAAAGAATTAATAATAAAAAATTAAAAGAGTAATTAAAATGAACCATAATTGTAATTTTATTCGTTAAAAAGTGGAAATACAATATAATTGATAATGAATCCTAATTTAAAATGCAACCACCATCCAACTAAAGATCAGCTAAAATGAACAATAATTGTAATTTTATTACATTAAAAAGTGGAAATACAATATAATTGGTAATGACCCTAATCTAAAACGCAACCACCATCCAACTAAAGATCAGCATCAATAGAAGTATTGTTATCCGAAAAATAAAAAAATAAAAAACTTATAATTAAGTACAACAATATCAATTATAATATTAGTCTTGTTGTAGTCGACTACGGTAGTCGATTACGATAGTCAAACCTTTTTGATTTTCGTTTGCGTTGTCAATAGCCATGTGCGATCTAAGATTGCGTTTAGGTTTTCAGCCTACAAATCAAGGTTTTAGAGAAAAATATTGTTAGTACAAAGGTTCATTTCTTAATAATGGGAAAAAATGTATATAATCGACTAAGTTGAGAATGACTAATTTGAGCATGACTAAGCGAATCATGACTAAGTCGATCATGACTAATTCAATCATGATTATTTCGAGCATGACTATTTCGAGCATGGGATAGTTATTGGATTTTGAAAGGTCGAAATGGAGCTGAAACCCATATGCGTTAAAACTAATTCTCTCAGCAAAGCAACATGTTCTATCAATCCTACAACCTTGTCTTTAAGGTCTCTGTTCAGTGCCTTGACTTACTCATTTTCCTTTAGAACATCCATGTTTCAGGTTGATAAGACCTTGTGGTTTTACCAAAATCCACACCACATACGCATCCATTCCTTTTTGGTCCAAACACTTGGTATAAGAGATCGCCTATTAAAGGTGAAATGCCATTAGATTCTTGAGAAGATCCGCCTTTGGTGTCATGCGCCTCCAAAATTTGTTGTACTTTGTTCTGATCAGCAATAATAACAATGAGTCAGTAGTATAATTGAGAATGGAAAAGATTATGAGTCTCGAATATGTATTATTTACTAGTATTTCCCCAGTGTTTTCATTAACTAGTGTGCCATCCTTGTGCTTGTGGTAATCCATATATATCTTTGCGCTACTAGGGTCCATTCTTTTAAACCTATAAGTCCACATAAAAGGTAAGTAGAGGTTAGAAAATTATGGATGTAATTCAGAATTTGAAAGTAATAAAACAAAATAAAAGATACTCTAATAAATTACCTCCACTTATGTTCTTCGAGCAAACGAAATGCTTGCAAATGTATGTGGCATCTTCATTTAGGCTCTTTCTTTTGTCCATTTTCAGATTTTTGCTACCCAGAATACTTAGAAAATATGTTAGTTGCATGCAAGACTTCATTGCAAGACTATGAAGTTGGTTATGATTTGTAATATTATAAAAGATATTAGCATAAACTGTACTTGCCCCTTTGGAGAGTACTGTCTCTCTGCAAGCTTGTGCAATTGATTAGCTTTAGTCTTGGGATCAACGTTGGTTTTCAAATCTGATAGACTCTGGTGCTTTTGAAAATTGTCATTTTACGATGCTGCTTGAATTCTTTCAARCAATTTCCAACTTGGTGAAGCACCCAAGACCTTCGACTCGCATCCAGTTTAAACTTTGATGTGACAACTCTCCATATTTCATCCTTTGTTGCTTGAGGAACACATCTCTAGTCCTCATACTCTAGCGGTGTTAGATATGAATTTCTTGCCACAGTCTTGCAAAAAACTTCAAGTTCCCCATTATCCACACATTGATTGAATATGTCAAAATTTCCGCCAATCTCTTCTCCACGCCCTATATTCCAAATATCTGGATCCTCTTGAATTTTAGGATTGCTGAGATCTTATTGTAAACATATTAATTAATCAACGTTAGTGATATAGATAGTACATGTATTATGAGAAGCTATAGTCCACTAAAGTGTATGATCATGTATACTTACAGTCTTGGTTTTTGCCGAAAACTTCTTCATGTGAGTTCTTCGGATCCTCCAACTCCAAATCTGCATTTGAACTCCCTGAGTGGTTGCTCTGTTGTGATGATCCATGTGAATCGAACACAAAATTGCTTGAAATTACTCTTCTCTTTTGCTGTTGTTGTTCAACTTCTTTGGATTTGTCCTGTTGGATGGGTTTCAACATTGTTTAGAGAAATATTAAGGTATCAGTGGAGAGCTTGAGCAGGACATATAAAATTCTGATAAGAATTGATAGGYATAAGAGAGGTCGAGTGAGAGAAGATGTGGGAAGTGAACTGGAATGAGAGCGAAGTGTATTCTAAGTAGATTAGTCATATAGTAATCTAGGGTAAATTATTATAACCTATCAATCAGCCTAAATTTTAGGATGGAGGGAACTTTTAGGAAGGCTTAAAAAATAGAATGGAGGGAAACGAAAATTTTGAATGAAAATTGAATTTAGACAATAGGTAATAAAATTAAATAGTTGTAGTTTTTGAATGTATTTTTTATTGAAAATTATGGAAAATAATATTTATGTAAAAATAAATTAAAAATGCAAGTTTTTTAATTGATTTTAATTGTATAAATAAATATTTGTAATTATATAATTCATAATATGGATTATATAGAATTAATTTGAATTTTGTTTCGAAATCAATTCATAGAATGATTGTGTTGTTGTAAAATCTCTATTAAATTATATTTCAAAAATCGCTTGATCATTTTTCAAATATAAGCATATCTAGTAATTGACTAATTAATTATATGTCTACTTATGCTGTGATGTTATATGTACCGATTAATAATACTATAACCTTTTGGTTATGGTCCAAACAATATAGATAATAGTTTGAACAATTTAGACAATGGCCTCTGAAATATAGGCCTTGGTTCTATAATGTATAATCATATGTTCATATGTACTAAAATTTATATATGCGTCCATACACATGCACATACATATAGATCTTAATCAATAATGTCTACAATGTATATTATTGTATAATAAGGTCTATTATATCAATGGATCAATATTGTATCTAGTCAATGGTTAAATCAGTTAAGACCATTGTTTAGTCAATTTAGTAAATGGTCCAGTCAATTTAGTGAACAATTCAGTCAATTTAGTGAATAGTTCAAACAATTTTAGTCAGTGGTCCAATCAATTTAGTTAATGATTCATTCAGTTTAGACAATGGTTCATTTAGTTTGGGACATGGCTCAGTCAATTTAGACAACGGTTCAATTAGCTTTTAAACGAGGTTCAACAAATTTAGAAAATATTATTTGTAAATACAGTTCTCAAATATTACATTATATACCTAAGGCATATGTGATAATGACAGATGATCATGATTGTTGGGTATATCGTGGTAAAATACATATACATGTAGCTGTTATTATATAATATAATGTTTATAAGATCAAAAATATATAATGTATGCTTTAATTAAATGTAGGTGATTACTTAGCTTCTTGTTTGAAGTAGCTTCTAATGAATTTTGATGTTGAATGACATCTTGAAATATTTTGTTTTACTTTATAAGAATTYTGATGATAATAATATATGTGGCTTATAAGTTTCTCCATTTAAAAAGGAAAACAATGATTTAAAAGCAAGGCCAAATAGTAATGAGAAAGAAATACTAGTAAATAATGTTAGACAACTTGACAACCTTTTGTCATAAAAGATGTGACATTTTGTGTACTCGGCAATGGCATTAAACACTTCCAACTTCACTTCTTCCTTTAATTTCACTTATGTAACAAAGCTCAAATTTTTGTCTTATAAACCTCTAAATTTCCTCCTTGACGCTACAATGGATCCTATTGACATCCTGTGTTTCATAATTGTTTATTTTTATCTTTTACCCCTGTTCTTCAAATTTGAGCCCCTATCTAACTTTGGCGATGAAAAGATCACTGTCATAGTACCCATAGCTATGCAACATTTGAGGTGCTATTGCATCAACTGTGAGCAGCTTTATATGCATAAAAAAAATATATTTTGACGTGGGCTTCTTCCCTTATCAATGCCCTCTAGTAATGGGTCGCCAGAAGCAAAAGATGTACTTCTATGGTACATGCCTTTGGCCATGGAGGTATATGATGCGACTAAGTTATATATAGAATATCAATCTTTGTACTTCTGGAAAGACATGACTGACATAGAGGAGGAAGATGGAGAGGTACATGATAAAGAGGATGAGGAAGCAGTGGAAGAGGAAGCAGAGGAAATAGAKGATGATGCAGCACAAATTCCTCACTTACCCAACGATGAAGAGGAAGAGGAGGAAGCAAAGTATGAAGATGAATTTGTTTATGCAGTTGACGAGGATATACATGAAGACACGGATAATTCTTTTGATATCTTTGATTTTGAGGATTAGGAAGTAGTTCAATTGCTGTAATTGTTTTTAAAGTTAGGAAGCATATGTATTTTGATTTTTTTGTTTAATATAAGTAATTTTCCTCACAAAATTTGTGAATTATAGTACGTTAATGCATTCTACAGTCTCCAATTCCCAATTTTATGTATTTTATAATATGTTAATGAATAAAAGTTGAAGGGTACTTGACATATATAGTTGACTTGATATTCGTATATGGAATGGTGAAGTATATGAAATATATATATACACACACACACACTATATAGGGTGATATGATAAAAAAGGAAAAATAACTCCAAACGATTTTTATTTTTAAAATATTAAACAAATTGAAATTCTAAGATTAGTTTTTGAAAATTAACATTTCTTTTATTATTTTTGAAAATTAACCTTAATTGAACTATTGTAAAGAAAAAGAACATCTAACAAGCGGGGATTTGTAATTGAAAGCATTAACTATGTCAGAAAAAATAAATAAAAATTAAATTTTACCTTCAATACCTGGTCTAGAAAATAGTAGGTCTAAGGTATAGGTGATCATGATAGATGACCATGACTATCGGGTATATTGAATTTATACATATGAACATCTTTTATACAAGTAGGGAAAGGTCCCTCTGCAAATACTAAACAAAAGGAAAAAAAAAGATGTTTGACAAATTGAATGACTATTGTCATAATCGAAGTGATCTTTCGTGTACACAACTTCAGCATTTTAAGTCTATGAAGTTCTTCTTCACCAAAACCAACAGAGCATACAACATATACCAAATCGAACCACAATAGATACTTTTCTTTGTTCTGAAATTCTTCAACATCCTTTGTAACTTAGAATGACCACAACAGATACTCTTCTTCTTCATCAACAATTACCTTCTCCTTGAAATATGTAGAATTATGTTCATTCCTAATGATAACCATGAGAAATTTATGCTTTTGTTCCCAAAAGCATTGGAAAGACCAATGGGCCTCAGCTTTGGTGAGGCATGCACTCTTATAAGGTGCTATTTTCTCAGCGAAGCCGAAGCTGGGTTTAACCATGTTATTTTCTTTGGTGCATATAAATTCCCCGACAACACCCCTTGGGTAGAAGCCCTCTACAAGCAAGAAATTTGGTTAGTCGATTACTTCCAGTAGCTCAAAAGACATGAGTGGAGTTCACCATAGCTGATTTTTGGAATGTCCAGAATCTAACATATGAAGAGTCGGAGTCAGAGGACGAAGATGAAGAAGATGATGTGATTGAAGAAATGGAGACCGATGAAGAAGATAATGACAACACTAATGATTACAAATTCCTTTGCTGATTTTTTATTAAGACAATTGTAAAAGATTTTTAATAGGACAAATATTTGAATTATGTAATTTTGCTTTAATGAATGAAATTTCACTTCTATATTGTTATGTAATATATTATATTTTAGTTGAGTTAATTTTTTCTTAAAATACTCTATTTTAGTACGTTGCCTGAAACTCTATTTTAGCTTAATTCTCTGTTTTAGTATTTTGTTTATGATCGAGTAAAGGGTTTAAGAGTAAAAATATTAAAAATAGTGTAATTTAACATTTAATAGACCAAGCGTATATACTAAATTATTTTTGAAGAAAAGCATGTAATGAGCTTACACTACAACTGGAAGACTTAACACAGATGCCCAAAAATAAAATAGGAATAGGTTGAAATCATAGTTGACAACCATAGTTACTATGCCTATCGTGTATGAAAGAGAGACATGTAAAACTTTAGACAATTTAAATCCACTGACTAAAGTCAAAGGTATAGACAATCTAGAAGTTTAAAGATTAAATTCAATTTTGTTAGGAAATGAAAATATTGTATTTTCTGCAATTTTTATTTAAATAAGAATATTCAAGTGTAATTAYAATTCCAAATATATCCTTTATGCTGGAACCAAAATTGGTAAAGTAACATTSAAAATCTATTAACATAAAATTCATTCTATTTCAAATTAAACTAGCTACATTAAAACATAATGTAGCATTACCCAGCTAAATTTCTAAAGTTTCTATAAACTTATGACATTTCAACTTCCAAGTATTAAAAACTCAGAGTCATTGGAGCCTTCAGAAGACTCGTCAACATCATCAACATTTTCTTCATTAGATATATCGAACATCTCATCATAATTGGAGTCATTTTCTGTTTCAAATTCTCTATGGTGAAAATAACAATAGTCCATCTCATGGTCGTACTCAGGTGGTGGCTCTTCATCTTTCTTTTCCTTAGACTCTTATTTTCCTCCACCTCTTCATCTTTGTCTTCCACATCTTTTTCTTTAGCTCCAGAAGGATGAAGGCTTGATATTCCCCTCTACTCATCCTTACATTCCATAGCCTAAGGCAAGTACCTAAGAAAAAATTCCTGTTGACCAAGTGGAAAATATTGTATAACATTATCAGTGAAATACCATRTGCCAAATAAAGGCATAATCAGAGGATTCCCTTGCTCCGAAGTGAGGCAGTATCAYCGCAAGATAGAGCAGATATGGGCAAAATTGTAGCCCATTTTTCACATTGAATAGCTAGGCATAGATTGGCAGTAATGTTTTCACCATCATAGTCGGGTATCAAGGCGAAGGTACAAAACAATRGGAGAATATAATACCCTACGATCAACAACAATGCATCAACGTGATCTATGGTCTCACAAACTTAAAGAAATGAAAAGTTGTTCAATGTAAGAATGTATATTTGGTTGAAGGGATTTAGATGAAATCTCTGTCTTGAACTCCAAATGTGTAATAAGAAGAGGTTATATAAAAGCCCTAGTTGAGTATGCGAATGTTCACCCCTGCTATGAGGCAGAAAATTTTGGAAATCTAAATAGTCGATCAATATTCCTTATTAGATTAATTCAACATTTACTCATTTCATCATACACGATGAAGCCTTTCGACTATGGCTGTCACCCTACTATGGGGTTCACAACTTTGGCAATCTAAGCAGTTGCTTCATATTCTAGATTAATTCAACATTCATTCATTTAAAATACACAAAAGACTTTAACTTCACAATTATTTATGCCATGGTTTCTATAACTTTGGAAATATAAGGATGATGTGTGATAGTGTCCGAATTAGTGTAATATATATAGATATTTGATGAACTTTGCAATAAAATTATTGCAATAATTATGTGTTTTATCAATAGTTTATTTATTTAGGACTCTGTGRAAGTAATAGAAGAAAAAGAGGCATTATTAGAGTGATTTGAGTCAAAATTCCAGAAGTGCACAAAATCTACCACGTGGGCACTCGGATGGATGAATTTGGAGGATTCTTTTTAAGATTGGAAGACTACTTTTTTAGAAACTCCTTTTGTTTAAGGAGGATTTTGTGGGATGTATAACCCTTGTAATCAATCAGTGATTTGATTTGGATAATTTTGAATATTTGAATTAGGTAGTGAATCAGTGATTTGATTAGATTAGATTTGATTAGATTTGGATATTTGAACTAGGTAGATAAGACAATTTAGGAATCATTTGTTTCCTAGTCTTGTGGCTTCATAGTCTATATGAAGGGAGCACAGAAAAGATAGAACGACATCAGATTCTCTATTATTCACTTTAGATATTATTGTTTTCTACACAATGTTTAGTTTCTAAGTTCTTCTATTTTGGTTAAGGATTAATGAAGCACTAGTTCAGTCCATTTGTGAGATCTAAACATTTTCATATACTCAACTATTAATAGGTATTTGCTATTCTTCGTGATTATTATTAATAGTTATTAGCTTGATTGAATATTGTGCACAAATATTTTGTTGAGTCTAATAGCTTGTAGCCAAGATAAATTAGGGAAATCCATAATTGTTTGTTGTGGTTTAATAGAGTGGCAAATTAGTATTATCTCTCCTGCTATCAGAGTGAGATTTGCCAAGAGAGAATAATAGACTAATTTAATAAACCTATATCAGAATTTATTGATTAGAATTGGGTYTCTCTAATTCTTAATGCTGTCGGTAAATTAAATCTCATGTGCTATCTCTGGGGTTGTCTATTGATTAGGAGATAATTAATAAGGCTTTTCCTTTTAATTGTCAACACTTAAGGAGAGATTGGTTGTTTAAAATTGAGTAAATTATTAAAYCAAGGATCGAATGCTTGAACTATTGTGGATTTCTTATTAAAAATAGTTTTCTTTGATTAATTGTTTCATCTCTTAAATTTAATTGTTGATCCACCATTGTGACCAAAGTTGAAGAAGACGAAATTGGTTCATCGTTCCCTATGGGAGAGACTTTGCTCGCCATCATACTATGAGCTTATATTTTTTATTTTGGTGAATTAATGACACACCAAATTTTGGCGCTGTTGCCGGGAAATGGTTTTAAGCAATCATTCTTTTTCTTTCTTTAATTTTGTTTGAACACTTGGTATATGCCTAGATTTTCTCGTACAGGTAATCTTGTCTATGACCCAGAAATTGAGAAGATAGGAAAGAAACTAAGGAAAGGAGTGCGAAAATTAGCCAAATCATCTACTACTCCAACTAAGCCAGGTTTGTCTGAATTTGAAACTGAGTTTGAGGAGCTAATAAGTAAGCAAGAAGAAGTCAACATGGCTCAAGAAGTAAGAATCTTAAGGGAGTTAGCTAATCCTAATGTTATTCATCAGCCTCTATGTATAAATCTATCTGATTTAACAACTACCTTTGAGATAAAACCTGGACTAATATAGCAGCTTCCCAAATTTTATGGTTTCTTCAGGAGAAGATCCCCATAAGCATTTGAAGGAATTTCATGTTGTTTGGTCAACTATGCACCCTTAAGGGATGATGGAGGATCAGATTAGGCTTTTATCCTTTCCCTTCTCCTTAGCTGATAAAGCTAAGGATTGGTTATGCTACTTACCGACAGGTTCAATAATTGGTTAGGAAAAATTAAGGAAAAATATTTTTAGAGAAATATTTCCCAGCTTCTAGGGCAGCAAATATAAGAAAATAAATTTGTGGAATYAGGCAAATGAATGGGGAGACTTTGTATGCATATCGAGGGCATTTTAAACAACTTTGTTCAAGTTGTTCTCATCACCAGATTCCCTAAACTTGTGTTTTATAAATTCACACTACTCACGTGCTAAACTCAAAGAATTAGTGCTCATAGTCTTTTATCTATTGTCTTTTCTAGTGAAGCAGATAGACTTTTAGGCATTGAATGTTGGGGACAAGTGCTAGAGTAGCACCACTACTCTTAGTCTACTATGACCCTAAGGTTTTAATCATGGCCAAGATATGTTTCACAACATGTATTCTATCTTCTCGTAGGAGTACTAACTGCCGAGATGTAGTTAACGACTCGTCCATCATCAATRGACCCTAGGAGATGGTGGGAGCACCACACAKTAAACAAAAGAACATCCATTTGTGAAAGTAAATGAGTATGTGCATTGATTAGAAATATGCCACCTGTAGCAATAGATAGAGGGATATCAGATGTTAGAAGGCTCGAAGTGTTTCCATACAAGCATAACAAATATGAGGATGTGGTAATTGTTTCTATTTGCCAAAGAGCTTTCTTATCTCCAAGAGAATTCGTGATGCATGCGATGCTAGTGATGTTGAGAACCCCATGAAGAAAATGACTTTAGTCCTGAGCGATTAACTAATTCTTGGAGTCTAACATCTCAATTGCAAAACAATGTCTTCTCTCAATTAGATATTAATTATAGCTAGTGAAAAAGTTCTGCGGCAGTCACTACAAGAAAATTAGCATATTAGGATGCTATTATTGTCACATTTATTGCACCAAAACCTTAATAGGTATCTTCCCCAAGGCTTTCTAGAATGTCAGCAAAACTGTTAATAAGCTGACATTTATTAATGATGAGATAAGTTTTAATTATTTTTAAAAAACTTGTTTATTTTTTTAGTGTAAAATTTCCAACTCTTCAAAAGATTTGACAATCTTCTGAAGATTCTGTTTTTCCCTCTTTGCTTAATTATAGTTATCGCGTTGAGTCCGATTTCTCATTTTGTGTTTTAATTCTGTGCTTCATCTGTTCTTCAAGTAAAAGTATTGATTTTTCTYGGTGTTGAATTTCAATACTTATAGAATGTCACGTGACAATATCGCCCAATAGCACAGTTTGAGTTTTGAATTTATTTATAAAATTCTTGTTGAAACTATATTTTTGCTTAATATCATTCTAGTTTTATGAATTGCAGTAATAGGTTATATCGGAATAATAGTTCATTAATAAAATTAGTACACCAGAACTAAGCATAAGCTTCTTTTCTTTTTTAGATTTAAAAGAAATAGAATCATTATTAATCTTATTTGAAGCAATCATGTGTATGAAAGTGGTTCCTAGGATGACACTATACTGAAGGTTATCTACAAGAACAAACTGAGTTTCTTTATATGAATGTTGGAAATAACTGGAGAGGCTTTCGTCTTAGTTTCTACATGAAACTTAAAATGATATAGAGATGTGAATTTTTCTGTGCATTTTGCATGAAATGTTTTTTGGAGGAATACTAGTTGGAGGCACTTTAAATATGCAGTAGTTTCATATAAAGAAGTACTATAATTTTTAAAATCTCTGGAGATTTGAAGAGTAGTTTTGATAATGCTTTTGAAGCAATAGTATTAATTCAAGGCCAGTGGCAGTGCCTCTCTTTGACTCAACAATTGATATTGATAGTAACATAAACATTCCACAAGAATATAACCAAAAGAACATCCATTTGTGAAAATAAATGTGTATGTGCAAGACTCTCTGATAGAAATGATTAGAAATATGCCACCTGTAGCAATAGATGGAGGGATATCAGACGTTAGAAGGCTTGAAGTGTTTCAATATAAGCATAACAAATATGAGGATATGGCAATTGTTTGTGTTTGCCAAGGAGCTTTCTTATCTCCAAGAGAATTCGTGGTGCATGCCGGAGATAGTGATGCTGAGAACCTCATGAAGCAAATCACTTTAGTCCCAAATGATTAGCTAATTCTTGGAGTCTAGCATCTCAATTTCAAAACAATGTCTTCTCTCATTTAGATATTAATTATAGTTAGTGAAGAAGTTATGTGGCAGTCAGTACAAGAAAATTAGCATGTTAGGATGCTATTATTAGGACATTTATTGTACCAACACCTTGAATAAGTGTCTTTCCCAACATTTTTTAAAATATATGGAAAACAGTTGATATGCTGACATTTATAAATGGCAAGATAAATTTCAATCTTTTTTAGAAAAACTCTATGTTGTTTTAATGTAAAATGTCCATATCTTCAAAAGACCTGACAATCATCTGAAGATTCTCTTTTTCCCTCTTTGCTTAATTATGATTATGGTCACGATGAGTCCAATTTCACAATTTGTGTTTTAATTCTATGTTTCATCCATTCTTCAAGTAAAAGTATTGATTTTTCTCTGTGTTGAATTTCAATACTTGCAGAATGTCACATGACAATATTGCCCAATACTACAKTTTGAGTTTTGAATTTATTTATAAAATTCTTGTTTGAAACTATATTTGTGCTTAACACCATTCTAATTTATGAATTGCAGCAATAGTTTAAGTAGGAATAATATTTCATTAATAAAACTAGTAAACCAAAATCAAACGTAAGCTTCTTTGCTTTTAGATTTAAAAGATATAGAATCATTATTAAGCTTATTATTTTTTTAATAGATTTAAAAATGTATTTGAAGTTTCATTTATGTATGATAGGGATAGGATTTTTTATTTATTTTGTTAGTTAAGTATTTTATTGAATAATAATCCTATTAGAACTTATCCTTCAATATACTTTCTTTATGGAAACTATTGAAAACTCAAGATCTTGATTAATATATATGTTGTTCATGTGAGTTATTGATTTGTAGGCAACAAAGATAGAAGTGGAATATAATTGAGATCTGGTGGTGAAGTTCTTTTTCGTGGTTGAATATTATGTACTTCATATTCAATATTCTTCCTTAATTTTTTCTTTGATTTATCCTTTCTGTTTATTAACCGTTCATCAAGAAGCTGCATATCTAAAGAGACTCATAAAGCTAGGAGGAAGAAGTTCCTACTCAACCGATGGAAGCGGTTTCGTTATCATCTTCAAACAAAGTTCAAAGGATCCATCAACAGCGACAAGATTTGATTCAGTAAAAGGGAGTTTCATGTTATGATGAATGATTGATGTATAAGTCCGTTGAACATTATCTGATTTAGTGGATTTGTATTAATGCCTTGATGTGGTCCCATGGATGTAGGCTTTGTATGTCGAACCATATTAACTCATGCCCCTACTATCTTAATTATTGTTTGATAATATTATATTCAATTGATAAATCTTAAACTTGTGAAGTAACTTACTAAAAGGAAGTAGTAATCAACATCCAAAGCGGTTAGGCATACAAATCCTACATCCATGATTATTTGATAAGATACACTTCTTTGGTAAGATAACTGATTTGTTTATTTGATTTTGTTTTTTGTAATAAAATGAACTTACTTTAGTTCCAGCATTTACCAAGGTTATTTTAGTGTTGAACTGCCTTTGCATTCTACAAGATGATATATCAGGTAGTATTGTTCATATGAAAACCAAAAAGCGGGAGATTGTAAGGACATAGAGTTTTGGTAGGATTTCTTGTAATTCCATATGAACCAAAATGTCGATGTGAACATCTTGATTTTTGTATAGTCTCTACCTGATCTAATATATCCTGTGAATTTTTGAAGTAGTACATGTATCATAGGATATACGTACCTTGGACTATACAAAACTCAAGATCTGAATTAATATATATGTTCTTCACGTGAGCTATTGATTTGTAGGCAACATTGACGTTGAATATAATTGAATCAGGTGGTGAAGTTCTTTCTCATGGTTGAATGTTATGTAATTCATACTGAATATTCTCTCTTGTTTTTTGCTTGAAGTTATCCTTGCTTTTTAATAACCGTTCATCAAGAAGTTATATCTCTGAGGAGACCATGTTTCGTTATCATTGTCATACAAAGTTCAAAGAATCCATCAACGACAACCAGATTTGATTTAGTAAAATGTAGTTTTACTTTATGTCGAATGATTGATATATAAATTCATTGATCCTTATTTGATTTAGTGAATTTATGTTGACAGCTAGACATGGTCCTATGGCTGTAGGCTTTGTATGTTGAACCATTATAATCATGCCTCTACTATCTTGATTATTGTTTCATATGTTTCCATTCAATTGATAAATTTTAAACTTGTGAAGTAATATACTAAAAGAAAGTAGCAATCAACATCCAATAAGTGGTTCGGCATACAAAGCCTACATACATGATCATTTGATAAGGTAACCGATTCGTTTATTTGATTTTGTTTTTGGTAATAAAATTAAGGGAAAATTTTAAATGTTTATTTTTAGAAACTCAAAATTCTTATAGTTTAAAATATCCTTGAAAAACTTGACACTCTTTTGAAGATTCTCTTTTTGCCTCTTTGCTTAATTATGGTTACGGTCAAGATGAGTTGGAGTTTTTCAAATTGTGTTTTGATTCGATTCTTCATTCGTTCTTTTAGCAAAAGCATTGATTTTTCTCAGTGTTGAGTTTCAGTACTTAAAGAATGTCAGGTGACAATATCGCCTAATACTATAGTTGAATTTTTAAATTTCTATATAAAATTCTTGTTAAAACTATATTTCTGTTAAGACCATTTTAGTTCTATGAATTGCAGTAATAGGATAAGTGGGAATAATACTATATTAATAAAATTAGTGCACGAGAATCAGAAGTAAGGTTTTTTGCTTTTGGATTTAGAAGAGATACAATCATTATTAACCTTATTTGGAGCACTTATCTTTATGAAAGTAGTTCTATAATGAAGGTTATCTACAAGAACAAAGTTGGTTTCTATATATGAATGTTGAAAATAACTACAGAGGCTTCAGTCTAGTTTCTACACGGAGCTTAGAGTTATATGCAGATGATAGATTTTCTATCAATTTTTCATGAAATATTTTTTAGAGAATACTAGTTTGGATGCACTTTAAATATGCCGTAGTGCATATAAAGAGGTACTATAGTTTTTAAACTCTCTAGAGATTTGAAGAGTCGTTTTGATGATATATTTGAAGCAATAGTATCAATTAAAGGCCGGTGGCAGTATCTCTCTGTGACTCGATAGCTGATGTTGGTAGCAACACAAACCTTCCAAAAGAACAACCAAGAATTGAACATCCATTACTGAAGATAAATCATTATGTGACAGACTCTGATAGAGATGATTAGAAATATGCTAGCTGTAGCAAGAGATGGAGAGATATAAGATGSAAGAAGGATTGAAGTGTTTCCGTACAAGTATGATGGTGATAATTGTTTGTGTTTGCCAAGGAGCCTACTGATCTCCAAAAGAATTCTTGATGCATGCTGGAGCTAGTGATGCCGAGAACCCTCAAAKCAAATCACTTTAGTGCCAGATGATTASCTAATTCTYAGAGTCAAAAATCTCTTTTCCATCTTTTCTCAATTTGATATTGATTATAGTTAATGAAGAAGTTCTACTGTTTAATACTACTCCTACATAGATCTCAGATCGGCTCGATGAATTAGATAGTTTAGAGATGTGGAATGATAAAATAATATCTGTAGAATAGAAACTTAGAGAACAAAATAAGCGTCCGGCAACTATAAATGATAGGATAAAACAATGAGAAAGGTTTTTGTGGCAATTTCCCACAAAGGAGCTCAATTTGGAGAAAACGAAGAAATTTAAGATGGATATGCAGAATGTTTATAATCATGTATCGAATGATTTTGTAAATTTCTTTGTTCCAAGAATAGACTTCGAAACTCCACATTATGCAACTGATCTTCTGTCTTCAATCGATGATAGTATTTTTGCAGATGATGCTTCCTYATGTACTGTGGCTATGTGATGTAGCTCAAATCAGATGGCTGATCTTAATTCAATGGAAATCGAATCAGCAAGTGGTGCTGGTTTACAATTTTGTGGGTCCATCAATAGTTACTCTAAACATACCACGATTCCAAAAGGAAAGCAGTAGCATGGATCTTCCCATGAGGTTAGGATCATCTGATGATTCGTTTTTTGCCTGGTTATGGTCACGATGAGTGCGAGCTTCTCAATTTGTGCTTTAATTCAATTCTTCAACAATTCTTCTAGAAAAAATAATTGATGCTTCTCAGTGTTGAATTTCAATACTTGCAGAATGTCATGTGACATTACAGCCTCATACTACATTTTGAGTTTTGAATTTCTATACAAAATTATTATTGAAACTATATTTCTGTTTAATATCATTCTAGATTTATGAATTGCAATAATAAGTTTAGTAAGAATATTAGTACATTAATGAAATTAATGCACAGGAATCAAATGTAAGCTTCTTTGCTTTTAGATTTAAAAGAGATAGAAACATGATTAACTTTATTTGGAGCAATTATGTTTATGAAAGTGGTTCCAAGGATAACACAATAATGAAGGTTATCTACAAGAACAAAATGAGTTTCTATATCTTAATGTTGGATAAAACTACAGAGGCATCAGTCTTAGTTTCTAGATGAAGCTTAGAGTTATATGCACATGTGAGTTTTTCAATTGATTTTTCATGATATTTTTTGGAGAATACCAGTTTTGATGCACTTTAAACATGCGCTAGTGTTGTATAAAGAAGTACTATAATTTTTAAAATCTCTGGTGATTTGGATAGTAGTTTGATGATATATTTGAAGAAATAGCATCAATTCAAGGTTGGTGGCAGTGCCTCTTTACGATTCGATAATCTATATTGTTAATAACACAAACCTTCCACAAGAAAAGAACATCGATTAGTTATGATAAATTAGTATGTGCCAGACTCTCTGATAGAGATGATTAGAAATATGCCAGCTGTAGCAAGAGATGGAGGGATAATAGACATAAGAAGGATCAATGTGTTCCCATACAAGCAAAATAAATATGAGGATGTGGTAATTGTTTGTGTTGGCCAAGGAGCCTTCTTWTCTCCAAAAGAATTCTTGATGCATGCTGGAGTTAGTGATGYCGAGAACCTCATGAAGTAATATAACTATAGTTCCAGATGATCAACTAATTTGCGAAGTCAAACATCTCAATACCAAAACATTGTCTTTTCTCAATTAGATATTAATTATAGTTAGTGAAGAAGTTTTGAAGTAATCACTTCAAGAAAATTAGCATATTAGGTTGCTCTTATTATGGTATTTACTATACAAACGCCTTAATAGGTTTTTTTTTTGACCTTTTTTCAAATGCTAGCAGAATTGTTGATACGTTGAAGTTTATAACTGACGGGATGAGATTAAATTTTTATTTTTTTTGAAAAAGTGACCTTAGAGTGTAAAATATGCAAATCTTCAAAATACTTGAAATTCTTCTAAAGATTCTCTTTTTTCCTCCTTGCTTAATTAGGGTTCCGGTCACGATGAGTCCGAGTTTCTCGATTTGTGTTTTGATTTCGTTTTTTATGTTTTTTCTAGTAAAAGCATTTAGTTTTATCAGTTTTGATTTTCAGTACTTGCRGAGTGTCATGTGACAATATCGCCTAGTACTATAGCTTGAGTTTTGAATTTCTATATGAAATTCTTTTTGAAACTTTATTTGCGCTTAACGCCATTCTAGTTTTATGAATTGCAGTATTAGGTTAAGTAGGAAAAATAGTACATTAATAAAATTAGTGCACATAAACTAAACTGAAGATTCTATTTATTTAGATTTAAAAGAGATAGAATAATTTTTAACCTTATTTGGAGCGATTATGTTTATGAAAGTGGTTCCYAGGATGACACTTAATGAAGGTTATCTACAAGAACAAAATGAGGTTCTATATATGAATGATGGAAATAACTATAGAGGTTATAGTCTTAGTTTCTACACAATCTTAGTGTTATATGCAGATGTGAGTTTTTCTGTGGATTTTTTGTGAAATGTTGTTTGGAGGATACTAGCTATGTTGAACTTTAAATATGCAGTTGTGTCATATAAAGAAGTACTATAATTTTAAAATCTCTGTTTTAGAGCAATTTTTATGATATATTTGAAGCAATAGTATCAATTCAAGTCTGGTGGCAATGCATCTCTTTGACTCGACAACTGATGTCGGTAGTAATAGATACCTTCTACAAGGATACCCAACAAAAGAACATCCATTAGTGAAAATAAATGAGCATGTGCCTAACTCTCTGATAGAGATGATTAGAAATATGTTACCTGAAGCAATAGATGGAGGGATATCAGAAGTAAGAAGGATATAAGTGTTTCCATACAAGCATAAAAAATATGATGATGAGGTAATTGTTTGTGTTTGTCAAGGAGCCTTCTTATCTCCTAGAGAATTCATAACGCATGTCGGAGCTAGTGATGCTGAGAACTTATGAAGCAAATCAATGTAGTTCCAAGCGATTAGCTAATTCAAAAAGTTGAACATCTCRGTTCAAAAACTATGTATTTTCTCAATTAGATATTAATTATATTTGGTGAAGAAGTTCTATGACARCCACCAAAAGAAACTAGCATATTAGGATGCTATTATTACTGCATTTACTACACAAATGCCTTAATAGTTGTCTTTCCTGACGTTTTTTAAAAGGTTAGCAAAACTTTTGGCATGGTGACGTTTATAAATGAAGGGATATGTTGAATTTTTTTTTCAAAAAAAATCTATATTGTTCTATTGTAAAATATTCAAATTTGAAAAAGACTCGACACTCTTTTGAAGATTCTCGTTGTCCCTATTTGCTTAATTATGGTTATGTTCACAATGAGTCGTAGTTTCTTAATTTCTGTTTCGATGTAGTTCTTCATCCATTTTTGTAGTAAAAGCATTTACTTTTCTTAGTTTTAAACTTCACTACCTGCAGAATGTCATGTGATAATATCGTCAAGTACAATTATTTGATTTTTCAATTTCTATATAAAATTCATGTTGAAACTATATTTGTTCTTAACACCATTCTATTTTGATGAAATGTAGTAATAGGTTAAGTAGGAATAATAGTACATTAATAAAATTAGTGCACTAGGAACCAAATCGTAAGCTTGTTTGCTTTTAGATTTAAAAGAGATAGAATTAATGTTAACCTTATGTGGAGCACTTATGTTTATGAAATTGGTTCCTAGGATGACACTATAATGAAAGTTATCTACAAGAACAAATTGAGTCTCTATATGTCTCTATTAGAAATAACTGCAGAGGCTTCAGTCTTAGTTTCTACACGGAGCTTAGTGTTATACGCATATGTGAGTTTTTCTATGGATTTTTCATGACATGTTTTTTGGAGAATGCTAGTTTATATGCACTTCAAATAAGCAGTAGTGTCATATAAAGGAGTACTATAATTTTTAAAATCTCTAGAGATTTGAAGAGTAGTTTTGATGACATATTGAAGCAATTGTATCATTTCATGGCCTATGGCAGTGCCTCTTTTCGATTCGAAAACTGATGTTGGTAGTAACACAAACCTTTCCCAAGARCAACCAACAAAAGAACATCCATTAGTGATAATAAATGAGCCTGCACCAGACTTTCTGATAGAGATGATAAAAAATATGTCATTTGTATCAACAGATGGAGGCATATTAGACGTAGGAAGTATAACCTCGTACAAGCATAACAAATATTATGGCATAGGCAACAATTAGAAGAGGCTAACAACAGAGCCATGAATACAGAGACTCGGACCAAGTAGCTGCAAAATAGAATGCAGAAATTACAAGAAATTGGCAGGGAGGGTCACCAATCAAATTCTACCTCATCAGTCAATGGCTTATTGAAGCCTCTTACTGCCCCAGCTCTAGCCAAAGAAACCAAGTGGAATAGGTCATAACCCCGTCTAGAGGCCTCTCCTCCTCGACCATCCTCATCCTAACCTCCCTCCACCCACACTTCTCCTTCGCCTTGGAGTCCTAAGAGGTGATAGGAATAGATGATTAGAAATATTTATCATTTTAGGTTTTTAGAACTACATGTTTATGTAGTTCGGAAGTATTTTTTGAATGCTTTGAATGTGTTTTGTCTTTTCAATGTGTTCCTCGATGCTTTATGATAATTCATGGGATGATTGCCTAAAATGTTTATCTTGGTGATCTTCTTGTTTAGTTTCTTTTACTAGCAATTAATAGTAACTTGCGAGAAACATGTCTAAAATGTAATTTGTTGGATTCCAAGTCTTGACTACCCATGCTTTGGAGCTGAAGAGTAAGCTAGCTTCTCAGCTTCATAAAAAGGACCTGATGGATTGCACCATTGCATAGTTGCAATGCTACTGTGTATGGTATGATCATTGGCTAGAGAAGGCCAATAGAGAAGGAAGGGAAGTGAAAAACAAGAATCATATCTTAAACAAGGCCAAACGTACCTTAAGAAAGAGTATGAAAAGAATATGGGTAGAACTTACAAAATACAAGGATGCTGCCTCTAAGAAAGGGGAAGCCAGTTTCTCTTGTCCTAGTGCAGCACTTGGACCTAGTCAATAGGTCTAATTTAGTTATCTTGCTTATCTGGATATTTTGGTTGTAATTGAATATTTTGAATATTGTTGATGCCCTTTTCTATATTTGTTCACCTATAAACTCTGTAATAGGAAATCTCGAGCATGATTTTTTTTTTTTGGGGCGAGAATAGTAAGACCCAAAACCTAGTACTTTGACAAATCACCAAGGGTATGCAATGTTACCTTGATCAATCATTTAGAAAACTAATATAAGAATTACAAAACTTAGAATTTTGAATTCTAAACACACATTGTATGCACTCAAACTATATTCTATACAAACAAGGCATAATTGAATTAAAATCCTAATAAATAGTCAAAACCCCAAGCTTTAATTGATCCACTTTCTTAGAAATAAATTCCTAGCTTTGATCATATGTGTTCATTAAAGTTCTATTGTTTCTAATTATATATCTCATCTAATGTAAACAAATTTCCTATCACTTCCCATCTAGACAACTATTCTTAGTTAAATTCACTATTAATTCAAAAGTTCTATAAAAAATTAAGGCCGATGGAACCTAAGGGATGGTGGTAGTGCCTCTCTTCAGCTCGACAACTGATGTTGATAAATAGCATAACCCTTCCACAAGAACAACCAACAAAAGAACATCTATGAGTGAAAATAAATGAGTATGCCCCAAAGTCTATGATAGAGATGACTAGAAATATGCCACTTGTAGCAAAAGATAGAGGGATATCAGACATAAGAAGGATCGAAGTGTCTTTGTACAAGCATAACAAACATGAAAATATGGTAATAGTTTACGGTTGCCAAGGAGCCTTGTTATCTCCAAGAGAATTCATGATGTGTACCGAAGCTAGTTATGCTGAGAACCAAAGGAAGCAAATCATTGTAGTCCCAGACAATTAGCTAATTCGCGAAGTCGAACATCTCAGTTCCAAAACTATGTCTTTTCTCAATTACATATTAATTATAGTTGGTGCAGAAGTTTTGTGGCAGTCCCTACAAGAAAATCAGCAGTAGACAATATTGTTATTGTTTTTATTGCACAAATGATTAATAGGTATCTTTCCTCGGGTTTTTCTAAAATTTAGTGAAATTGTTGATATGCTGACGTTTATAAATGACAGGATAACTTTAATATTTCTTTTAAAATTTAATATCCTTATAGTGTAAAATATCCAACTCTTCAGAAGACTTGGCACTCTTTGGAAGATTCTCCATTTCTCTTTTTGCTTAACTATGCTAATGATGAGTTCGAGAATCTCAATTTATGTTTTGCTTCGTGTTTTCATCCGTTCTTCTTGTAAAAGCATAGATTTTTCTCAATGTTGAATTTTTGTACATGCAGAATGTTGGTGACAATATCACCTAGTACTATAGTTTGAATTTTGAATTTCTATATAAAATTCTTGTTGGAACTATATTTGTGCTTAATGCTACGCTATTTTTATGAATTGCAGTAATAGGTTAAGCAGGAATAATAGTACATTATTAAAATAACTGCTTTGGAATCAAACTCGAGCTTCTTTGCATTTAAATATAAAAGAGATAGAATCATTATAAACCTTATTTGGAGCAATTATGTTTATTACAGTGGTTCCAAGGATGACATTATAATGAAGGTTATGTAACAAGAACAAATTGAGTTTCTGTTGGATATAACTACAGAGGCTTCAATTTTAGTTTCTACACGGAGCTTAGAGTTATATCCAGATGGGAGTTTTTCAATCGATTTTTCATGAAAAGTTTTTTGGAGAATACTAGTTTTGATGCACTTTAAATATGCAGCAATGTCATATACTATAATTTTAAATCTCTAGAGATTTGAATAGCAGTTTTGATGATATATTTGAAGCAATAGTATCAATTCAAGGCTGGCGCCAGTGCCTCTCTTCGACTCAACAATTGATCTCAGTAGTAACACAAACCTTCCCCAAGAACAGCCAACAAAAGAACATCCATCGGTGAAAAAAAAAATATGAGTATGTGACAGACTCTTTGATAGAGATGATTATAAATATGCCAACTATAGCAACAGATGGAGGGATATGAGATGTAAGAAGGATCGAAGTGTTTCCATACAAGCATAACAAATATGAGGATTCATAATAGCTTGTGTTTGACGAGGATCCTTCTTATATCAAATCAAATTCGTGATGTGTGCTARAGCTAATGATGCTGAGAACCCCATGAAGCAAATCACTGTAGCGTCAGACAATCAGCTACTTCGCGGTGTCAAACATCTTAGTTAAAAAACTATGTCTTTTCTCAATTAGATTGTAATTATAGTTTGTGTAGAAGTTCTGTTGTAGTCTTAACAAGAAAATTAGGATAGTAAGATGATATTATTATGTTATTTACTGCATAAATGCCTTCAGAGATGTCTTTCCCAATGTTTTTTAAAATGTCAGCAAAACTGTTGATATGCTGATGTTTATAAATAACGGGATAAGTTTAAATATTTTTTTAAAATTCAATATTCCTTTAGTGTCAAATATCCAGCTTTTCAAAAGACTTCACACTCTTCTGAATATTTTCATTTTCTTTATTTGCTTAATTATGGTTACAGTCACAATGAGTCCTATTTTATCAATCTATCTTTTTATTCGTGTCTTCAACTATTCTTCTAGTAAATGCATAGATTTTTCTCAGTGTTGAATTTAAGTAACTACAGAATGTCATGTGACAATATCGCCTAGTACTATAGTTTGGATTTTGAATTTCTGTGTAAAAATTTTTGTTGAAACAATATTTTTGCTTAACACCATTGTAGGTTTATTAATTGCAGTGACAGGTTAAATTGGAATAATATTACATAGTTCAAATTACTGCACCAGAATCAAACCTAAGCTTCTTTTCTTTTAGATTGAAAAGCGATAGAATCATTATTAATCTTATTTGGAGCAATTATGTTTTCGAAAGTGRTTCCTAGGATTACTGCATAATGAAGGTTATTAATAAGAACAAATTGAGTTTCTATATATGAATGTTGGAAATAACTACAAAGGCTTCAGTTTTAGTTTCTACATGTAGCTTCCAGTTGCATGGAGATGTGAGATTTTTATTGATTTTTCATGAAATGTTTTTTGGGCATACTAGTTTTGATGCACTTTAAATATGCAGTAGTGTCATATGTCGAAGTATCATAATTTTTTATATCTCTTGAGATTTGACAAGCAGCTTTAATGATATATATTTGAAGCAATAGTATCAATTCAAGGACGGTGGTAGTGCCTCTCTTCAACTCGACAATTGATGTCAGAAGTAAAACAAACCTTCCAAAAGAACTGCCAACAAAAGAACATCCATTAGTGAAAATAAATGAGTATGTGTCAGATCGCTAATAGAGATTATTAGAATTAGCCTACTTGTAGCAACTGATGGGGGGATATTAGATGTAAGAAGGATCGAAGTGTTTCTTTCCAAGTATAACAAATATGAGATGTAAGAAGGATCGAAGTGTTTCTTTCCAAGTATAACAAATATGAGGATGTGGTAATGATTTGTGTTTGCCAAGTAACCTTCTTATCTCAAAGAGAATTCATGATGCATGCTAGAGCTAGTGATGCTAAGAACCCCATCAAGCAACACTGTAGTGCCAGAMAATCAGCTAATTCCCAGAGTTAAACATCTCTCTTCCGAAACTATATCTTTTCTCAATTAGATATTAATTATAGTTAGTGCAGAAGTTTTGCAGTAGCTCCTACAAGAAAACAGCATATTCAGATGCTATTATTACTGTATTTTGCTGCACAAATGCCTTCATAGGTGTCTTTCCTAATGTGTTTAGAATGTTAACAAAACAATCGATATGCTGACATTTATAAATGACGGGATAAGTTTAGTTTTTTTTAAAATTCAATTTGTTGTAGTGTGAAATATCCGACGATTCAAAACACTTGACACTCTTCTGAAGATTCTCTGTTATTATGATGCTATTATYGTGGTATTAACTGTACAAATACCTTAGTAAGTGTCTTTCCATACACTTTTTAAAATTAGCATATTATGACAATATTATTACGGTATTTACTATACAAATGCCTTAATAGGTGTCTTTTCCAACATTTTTAAAAAGTCAGCAAAGCTGTTGATATGCCGATGTTCATAAATGATGGGATAAGTTTAATTTTTTTTTTAAGATTCAATATCTTTATATTGTGAAATATCCAACTCATTAAAAGACTTGACATTCTTCTGATGATTCTCTGTTTCCCTCTTTCCTTAAGTATAGGTACGGTGACGATGAGTTTGAGTTTCTTAATTTGTSTTTTGATWCGATTCCTCATCTGTCTTCTACTAGAAGCATCTATTTTTCTAGTGTTGAATTTGTATACCTGCAGAATGTCATGTGCAATATTGCCTAGTACAATATTTGTGATTAACGCCATGCTAGCTGCACAAATTCTAGTAATAGATAAAGTAGGAATAATAGTACATTAATAAAATTGATGAATCAAAATGGCGTAACTTTCTTTGCTTTTAGATTTAAAAGAGATAGAATCATTACTAACCTCATTTAGAGCAATTAAGTTTATGAAATTGGCTCCTAGTATTAAACTATAGAGAAGGTTATCTACACTAAAAAAATTAAGTATGCACATATGAATGTTTGAAATAACTAAAGAGTCTTCAGTCTTAGTTTATATGTGACAGTTATATGCAGATGTGAGTATTTCTTTATGGATCTTTCATGGAAGTTTTTTTGGAGAATACAAATTTGATGCACTTTACAAATGCAGTATTGTCATATAAAGAAGTACTATCATTTTTAAAATCTCTGGAGATTTGAATAGCACTTTTGATGATATAGTTGAAGTAATGGTATCAATCCAAGGCCGGTGGCAGTGCCACTCTTTGACTCGACAACTGGTGTCGGTAGTAACACAATCCTTCCACAAGAACGGCCCAAAAAAGAACATCCATTAGTGAAAATATATGATTATGTGCTAGACTTTCTGATAGAGATGATTACAAATATGCCAACTATAGCAACAAATAGAGAGACATTAGACGCAAGAAGGATCGAAGTGCTTCAATACATGCATGACAAATATGAGGATGTGATAATTGTTTGTGTTTTTAATGGAGCCTTCTCATCTCCAAGAGAATTCCTGATGCATGTCGGAACTAGTGATTCTGAGGCCCTCATGAAGCAAATCATTGCAGTACCAGAAGATAAGCTAATTCTTAGGGTCGAACATCTATGTCCTTTCTTAGTTAAATATTAATGCGGAGGTCACTGCAAAAAGATTAGCATAGTAGGACACTATTATTATGGTATTTACTGCACAAATGCCTTGATAKGTGTCTTTTCCAACGTTTTTAAAAAGTYAACAAAGCTATTGATATGCCGATGTTTATAAATGATGGGATAAATTTAATTCTTTTTAAGATTCAACATCCTTATATTGTGAAATATCCAACTCATTAAAAGACTTGACATTCTTCTGATCATTTTCTGTTTCCCTCTTTCCTTAAGATTGGGCATCGTCACGATGAGTTTAAATTTCTCAATTTGTGTTTTTATTCGGTTCTTCATATGTTCTTCTAAGAAGCATCAATTTTTCTCAGCGTTGGATTTCTGTACCTACAAAATGTCATGTGACAATATCACCAAGTAATATATTTGTTCCTAAAGGCACGTTAGTTGTCCAAATTCTAGTAATAGGTTGCATAGGAATAATAACATATATTAATAAAATTGATGCACTAGAATAACGTAAATTTCTTTGCTTTTAAATTTTAAAGAGATAGAATCATTATTAAAGTTATTTGGAGAAATTAAGTTTATGAAAGTGGTTCCTAGTATTACACAATAATAAGGTTATCTACAATAAAAAATTGAGTTTGTAGATATGATTAGAAATATGTCACCTATAGCCGCAGAAAGAGGGATATTAGAGGTAAGAAGGGTTGATGTGTTTCCATACAAGCATAACAAATATGAGGATGTGATAATTGTTTGTGTTTTCCAAGGAGCCTTATCATCTCCAAGAGAATTCATGTTGCATGCTGGAACTAGTGATTTTGAGTACGCCATGAAGCAAATCACTGTAGTGCCAGAAGATAAGCTAATTCTTGGGGTCGAACATCTATGACCTTTCTCGGTTAGATATTAATTATAGTTTGTGAAGATGTTCTTCGGAGGTCACTGCAAGAAAATTAGCATATTAAGATGCTATTATTATGGTATTTACTACACAAATGCCTTAACAGGTGTCTCTTCTAACTTTTTTAAAATGTCAGCAAAGCTGTTGATATGCCAAAGTTTATAAATGATGGGATAATTTTAATTTTTATTTAAGATTCAATATCGTTATATTGTAAAATATCCAACTCATTAAAAGACTTGACATTCTTCTTATGATTCTCTTTTCCCCTCTTTGCTTAAGTGTAGGTATGGTCACGATGAGTTTGAGTTTCTCTATTGGTGTTTTTTTCAGTTCTTTGTCTGTTCTTCTACTAAAAGAGTCAATTTTTGTCAGCGTTGAATTTTTGTATCTACAGAATGTGATGTGACAATATCTCCTAGTACTATATTTATGCTCAATGCCACTATAGTTGTACAAATTCTAGTAATATATAAAGTAGGAATAATAGGACATTAATAAAATTGATGCACAGGAATAACATAACTTTCTTTGGTTTTGGATTTAAAAGAGATAGAATCATTACTAACCTTATTTGGAGCAATTAAGTTATGAAAGTGGTTCCTGCTATTACACTATAGTGAAGGTTATCTAGAATAAAAAATTGAGTTTGTATATATGAATTTGGGAAATAACTCAAGAAACTTCAGTTTTAGTTTCTACATGGAGTTTATAGTAATATGCAAATGTGAGTTTTTTTTTATGGATTTTTCATGAAAGGTTTTTTGGAGAATACAAATTTTGATGCACTTTAAATATGCGGTAGTGTAATATAAAGTAGTACTATAATTTTTAAAATCTCTAGATTGAATGGCACTTCAGATGATATATTTGAAGCAATGGTTTCAATTCAAGGCTGGTGGCAGTGCCACTCTTCGACTCAACAACTGAGTTTGGTAGTAACACAGTCCTTCCACAAGAACAGCCCAAAAAAAGAACATCCATTAGTCAAAATAATTGACTATGCGCAAGATTCTCTGATAGATATGATTAGAAATTTGCCACTTATAGCTACCGATAGAGGGATATTAAAGGTAAGAAGGATCAAAGTGTTTCCATACAAACATAATAAATATGAGGATGTGATAATTGTTTCTCTTTGTTAAGGAGCCTTCTCATCTCTAGGAGAATTCATGATGCATGCCGGAACTAGTGATTTTGAATACCCCATGAAGCAAATTACTCTAGTGCCAGAAGCTAAGCTAATTCTTGTGGTCGAACATCTATGTCCTTTCTTAGCTAGATATTAATTATAGTTAGTAAAGATGTTCTGCGGAGGTCAGTGCAAGAAAATTAGAATACTAGGACACTGTTATTACGGTATTTACTGCACAAATGCTTTAATAGGTGTCTTTTCCAACGTTTTCAAAAAGTCAGCAAAGCTGTTGATATGCCAATGTTTATAAATGATGGGATAAGTTTAATTTTTCTTTGAGATTCAGTATCGTTATGTTGTGAAATATCCAAATCATTCAAAGACTTGACATTCTTCTTATGATTCTTTGTTTCCCTCTTTCCTCAAGTATAGGTATGGTCACGATAAGTTTGTGTTTCTCCATTTGTGTTTTTTTTTTTTTTTTGGGTTCTTCATCCGTTCTTCTACTAGAAGCGTCGATTTTTCTCAGCGTTGAATTTCTGTACCTACAGAATGTTATGTGGCAATATTGCCAAGTACCATATTTGTTCTTAACGCCACACTAGTTGTACAAATTCCAATAATAGGTTACGTAGGAATACTAGTACATTAATAAAATTGATGCACCAGATTAATGTAACTTTCTTTGCTTTTAAATTTGAAAGAGATAGAATCACTATTAACGTTATTTGGAGAAATTATATTTATGAAAATGGTTCCTMGTATTCCACTATAATAAGGTTATCTACAATAAAAAATTGAATTTGTGTATATGAATGTGGGAAATAACTCAAGAGGCTTCAGTCTTAGTTTCTACGTGTAGTTTACAGTTATATGCTCTTGTGAACTTTTTTTTATGGATTTTTCATGAAAGGTCTTTTGGTGAATACAAATTTTGATGCACATTAAATATGCAGTAGTGTCATATAAAGAAGTACTATAATTTTTAAAATCTCAAGAATTTTGAATGGTACTTTTGATGATATATTTGACGCAATGGTATCAGTTCAAGGCCGATAGTAGTGTCACTCTTCGACTCGACAACTGATGTCAGCAGTAACACAATCTTTCCACAAGAACAACCCAAAAAATAACATCCATTAGTCAAATTAATTGACTATGCGCTAGACTCTCTGATAGATAGGATTAGAAATATGCCACCTATAGCTACAGACGAAGGGATATTAGAGGAGAGAAGGATTGAAGTGTTTCCGTACAAGCACAAAAAATATGAGGATGTGATAATTGCTTGTGCTTTCCAAGGAGCCTTCTTATCTCCAAGAGAATTTATGATGCATGCCAGAGCTAGTGATTCTGAGAACCCTATTAAGCAAATCACCAGAGTGCCAGAAGATAAGATAATTCTCATGGTCAAACATCTATTTCCATTCTCAATTAGATATTAATTATAGTTAGTGAAGATGTTTCATGGACGATCACTCAAAGAAAATTAGCATATTAGGATGCTATTATTATGGTATTTACAGTACGAACGCCTTATTAGGTGTCTTTCCCAATGTTTTTAAAAAGTCAGTAAACTGTTGATATGCTGATATTATAAATGACGAGATAAATTTAATTTTTTTATGATTTAATATTGTTATATTGTAAATATCGAACTCATTAAAACACTTGACCTTCTTCTGATGATTCTCTATTTCCCTCTTTCCTTAAGTGTAGGCATCGTCATGATAAGTTTGACTTTCTCAATTTGTGTTTTTATTCGGTTCTTCATACGTTCTTCTACTAGAAGCATCGATTTTTCTCAGTGTTGGATTTCTGTACCTACAAAATGTCATGTGACAATATCACCAAGTACTATATTTGTTCTTAAAGCCACGCTAGTTATATGAGTTCCAATAATAGGCTACATAGGAATAATAGTACGTTAATATGAGATGATTAGAAATATGCCACCTGTAGCTAAAGATGGAGGGCTATTAGAGGTAAGAAGGATTGAAGTGTTTCCATACAAGCATAACAAATATGCGGATGTGGTAATTGCTTGTATTTGCCATGGAGCCTTCTTATCTCTAAGAGAATTCGTGACGCATGCCGGAACTAGTGATTTGGAGAACCCCATGAAGCAAATCACTGTATTGCCAGATGATAAGCTAATTCACGGGGTCAAACATCTATGTCTGATCTCAATTAGATATTATTTAGTTAGTGCAGATGTTCTACAGCAGTCCCTACAAGAAAATTAGCATATTAGGATGCTAGTATTATGATTATAACTGCACAAGTGCCTTAATTGGTGTCTTTCCTAATGTCAGCAAAATTGTTGATATGCTGATATTTATTATTGACGAGATATGTTTAATTTTTTTTTTTTTTTTTATGATTCAAGATTCTTATAGTGTAAAATAGCCAATTCTTTAAAAGACATGACATCCTTCGGAAGATTCTCTTTTTACCTCTTTGCTTAATTATGGGTAATGTCATGATGAGTTTGAGTTTCTAAAGTTGTGTTTGATTCGATTCTTCATCCTTCTTCTACTAAAAGTGTTGATTTTCTGTGTGTTGAATTTCTGTACATGCAGAATGTCATGTGGCAATTGCATTAATAGGTTAAGTAGGAACAATAGTACATTTACATTAATAAAATTAATGCACCRAAATCAAAGGAAAGTATCTTTACTTTTAGATTTAAAAGAGATATAATTATTGTTAACCTTATTTGGAGCAACTAAGTTTTACGAAAGTGATTCCTAGCATTACTCTATGGTGAAGGTTATCTACATTAAAAAATTTTAGTTTGTATGTGTGAATGTAGGAAATTACTAAAGAGGATTTAGTCTTAGTTTCAACAAGGAGCTTACAGTTATGTGTAGATATGAGTTTCTTTTATGGATGTTTCGTAAAATGCTTTTTTGACAATGCTAATTTTGATGCACTTAAAATATGAAGGAGTGCCATATAAAAAAATGCTATAATTTTTAAAATCTTTAGAGATTTGAATAGTAGTTTTGATGATATATTTGAAGCAATGGTATCAATTCCAAGCCGGTGGCAATGCCACTCTTCGACTCAATAACTGATGTCCGTAGTACCACAATCCTTCCACAAGAACAGCCTAAATTAGTGAAAATAATTGACTATGTGCCCAACTCTCTCATAGAGATGATTAGAAATATGCCACTTGTAGCAATAGATGGAGAGATATTAGAGGTATGAAGGATCGAAGTGTTTCCATACAAACATAACAAATATGAGGATGTGGAAATTGTTCGTGTTAGCCAAGGAGCCTTCTCATCTGCAAGAGAATTCGTGATGCATGCTGGATCTAGTGATTCTGAGAACCCAATGAAGCARATCACTATAGTGCCAGAAGATAAGCTAATTCTTGGGGTCAAATATCTATGTCCTTTCTCAGTTAGATATTAATTCTAATTAGTGCAGATGTTCTCAACTGGTCCCTAGAAGAAAATTTGCATATTTGGATGCTATTATTATGGTATTTACTGCACAAACAACTTGATAGGTGTCTTTCCCAATGTTTTTTAAAGTGGCAGCAAAATTGCGGATATGGTGACATTTGTTAATGATGGGATAAGTTTAATTTTTTTCAGATTCAATATTTGTTATATTGTATAATATCAAACTCTTTAAAAGTCTTGACATTCTTCTGATGATTCTCTATTGCCCTTTTTGCTTAACTATAGCTATGGTTAGGATGATTTTGAGTTTCTCAATTTGTGTTTACTAGAAACATTGATTTTTCTCAGTGTTGAATTTATGTACCTACARAATGTCATGTGACAATATCACCTAGTACTATATTTGTGCTTAAAGCAATTCTAGTTGTACGAATTCTAGTAATAGGTTACGTAGGAATAATAGTACATTAATAAAATTGATGCACCAGAATCAAATGAAAATTTGCTTGCTTTTAGATTTAATAGAGTCATTATTAACCTTATTTGGAGAAACTAAGTTTATGAAAGTAGTTCCTAAGATTACACTATAGTTAAGGTTATCTACACTAAAAAACTGAGTATGTATGTATGAAGGTTGAAATAACTAAAGAAGCTTCAGTCTTAGTTTCTACACGGAGSTTACAGTTATATGCGGATGTGAGTTTTTCTTATGGATTTTTCATGAAATGTTTTTTGGACAATACTAGTTTTGATGCACTTTAAATATACAGGAGTGTCAAATAAAGAATTACTATAGTTTTTAAAATCTTCACAGATTTGACTAGTAATTTTGATGACATAATTGGTGTCAATTCAAGTCCGGTGGTAGTGCCACTCTTTGACTCGACAACTAATATCGGTAGTGACAAGAAGCTTCCATAAGAACAGCCAAAAAAAAAAAAAAAAAAGAACATCCATTAGTAAAAATAAATGACTATGTGCCAGACTCTCTGATAGAGATGATTAGAAATATGACACCTAGAGCAATAGATGGAGGGACATCAAAGGTAAAAAGGATTGAAGTGCTTCCATAGAAGCATAACAAATATGAGGATGTGGTAAATATTTGTGTTTGTCAAGGAGACTTCTTATCTTCAAGAGAATTAGTCATGCTCACATGAACTAGTGATTCTAAGAACCCCATGAAGCAAATCACTGTATTGCCAGAAGATAAGCTAATTCGCGTGGTTGTACATCTATGTCTTTTCTGAATTAGATATTTATTCTAGTTAGTACAGATGTTCTGCGGTGGTCCTTGCAAGAAAATTAGCATATTAGGATGTATTATTTGGTAATTACTGCACAAATGCCTTAATGGGTGTCTTTTCCAACTTGTTTTTTAAATGTCAGCAAAATTGTTGATACGTTGACGTTTTTTAAAGGATGGGATAATTTTAACTTTTTTTAGTGTATAATATCCAACTCTTTAAAAGACTTGAAACTATATTTGTGCTTAATGCCACTCTAGTTGTACGAATTATAGTAATAGGTTATGTAGGAATAATAGTATATTAACAAAATTATTGGACTGCATCAAGCGTAAACTTCTTTTCTTTTAGATTTAGAAGAAGTAGAATCATTAATAACCTTATTCGGAGCAATGAAGCTTATGAAACTGGTTCCTAGGAATATAATATAGTGAAGGTTATCTATAATAAAAAACTGACTTTGTATGTATGAAGGTTTGAAATAACTAAAGAGGCTTACAATTATATGCAGATGCTAGCTAGTTTTTYTTATGGATTTTCATGAAATGTTTCTTTGACAATACTAGTTTTGATGCACTTTAAGCATGCAGCAGTGTCATATAAAAAAGTGCTATAATATTTAAAATCTTCGGAGATTTGAATAGTATTTTTGATGATATATTTGAAGAATTGGAATCAATTCAAGGCTGGTAGCAGTGCATTCTTCAACTCAACAACTGATGTTAGTAGTAACACAAACCTTCCACAAGAAYGGCCCAAAAAAAAAAAAAAGAACATCATTAGTGAAAATAAATGACTATGCGCTAGCCTCTCTGATAGAGATGATTAAAAATATGCCACCTAGAGTAACAGATGGAGGGATATTAGAGGTATAAAGGATCGAAGTGTTTCCATAAAAGCATAGCAAATATTGGGGCGTGGTAATTGTTTGAGTTTGTGAAGGAGCGTTCTTATCTCCAAGAGAATTTGTGATGTTTGCCGGAGCTACTGATGTTGAGAACCCATGAAGCAAATCACTATAGTCCCAGATTTAAGCTAATTTGCGGAGTCGAACTTCTCAGTTTCACTTTTTTCACTTATATATTAATTGTAGTTAGTGAAAAACTTTTGCGGCAGTCACTACAAGAAATTTAGCATATTAGGATGCTATGATAACCGCATTTATTGCACAAATGCCTTAATTGATTTCTATCTTGACCTTTTTTAAAATATTAGCAAAGGTGTTGATATGTAGACGTTTAAATGTAACGGCATAAATGGATTTCTTTTTTAAAAAATGAATGTTCTTATAGTGTAGAATATCCACCTCTTCAAAAGACTTGAAACTATTCCGAAGATCCTCCTTTTTCCTGTTTGCTTAATAATGGTTATGGTCACGATGAGTACTAGTTTCTCAATTTGTGTTTTGATTCCTTTCTCGTTCCGTTCTTTTAGTAAAAGCATTAATTTTTCTCAATGTTGAATTTCAGTAACTACAAAATATCACGTGATAGTATCGCCTAGTAATATAGTTTGAGTTTTGAATTTTTATATAAAATTCCTRTTGAAACTTTATTTTTTCTTAACACCATTCTATTTTTATGAATATAATAGGTTAAGTAGGAATAATATTACATCAAAAGAATTAGTATAGAAGAATCAGACATAAGCTTCTTCGCTTTTAGATGTAAAAGAAATAGAATCACGATTAACTTTATTTGGAGAAATTATGTTTAGGAAAGTGTTTCCTAGGATTAAACTATAATGAAGGTTATTTAAAAGAAGAAGTTGAGATTCTGTATGACAATGTTGGAAACAACTACATAGGCTTCAGTTTTAATTTCTACACGTAGCTTAGAGTTATATGCATATGTGAATTTTTCTATGGATTTTGCATGAAATGTTTCTTGGAGAATACTAGTTTTGATGCATTTTTGCAGAAGTTTCATATAAAGAAGTACTATAATTTTTTAAATCTTTGGAGATTTGAAAAGCTTCTTGATGATATAGTTGAATCAATAGTATCAATTCAAGGTCGGTGGTGGTGCCTCTCTTTGACTTGAAAGCTGATTTCGGCAGTAATAAAAACCTTCCACAACAACAGCAAACAAAAGAACATCTATTGGTGAAGAGAAATCATTTTGTGCCAAACTCCTCGATAGAGATGATTAGAAATATGCAACTTGTAGCAGCAACAGATGGAGGGATATCATACTAAGAAGGATCAAAGTTTTTCCATACAACCATAATGAATATGAGGATGTGGTAATTATCCATGAAAATTTTTGCGGCAGTCACTACAAGAAATTTAGAATATTAGGAGGCTGTTATAACGACATTCACTGCACAAACGCCTTAATTGGTTTCTATCTTGACATTTTTTAAAATATAAGCAAAAGTGTTGATATGCAGACGTTTATGAATAACGTGGGTAAGTGGAAATTTTGCTTTTTAAAAAAATAAATATTCTTAGATTGTAAAAATATCCAACTCTTCAAAAGACTTGAAAATCTTCTAAAGATTCCAATTTTACCTCTTAGCTTAATTATGATTATGACCACAATGAGTCCGAGTTTCTCAATTTGTGTTTTGATTTGTTTCTTCTTTCTTTCTTCTAGTAAAAKCATTGATTTTTCTGAGTGTTGCATTTCAATACCTACGGAATATCATATGATAATATTGACTAGTATTATGGTTTGAGTTTCGAATCTTTATTTAAACTTCTTGTTGAAAATATATTCTAGAACACTATTGTAGTTTTATGAATTAGACTAGTAGGTTATTTGAAACAATAAGTTTAGTTTGGAAATAACTACAGGGGCTTTAGTCTTAATTTCTGCACGTACCTTAGAGTTATATGCAAATTTGAGTTTTTCTATGGATTTTCCATGAAATGTTTTTTGGAGAATATTTGTTCTGAAGCACTTTAAATATGCAGTAGTGTCATATAAAGAAYACTATAATTTTTAAAATCACTGGAGATTTGAAGATTTGWTTCATGATATATTTGAACCAACAGTATCAATTCAAGGCCGGCAGTTGTCTCTCTCTTCGACTGAACACCTGATGTTGGTAGTAATACAAACCTTTCACAAGAACAGCCAACAAAAGAACATCCATTAGTAAAGATAAATGAGTATGTACCAGACTTCTTGATAGAGATGATCGGAAATATGCTACCTGCAGTAGCAATAGATGGAGGGTATGAGAAGTAAGAAGGATGGAAGTGTTTTCATACAAGCATAACAAATATGAGGATGTGGTAATTGTTTGTATTTGTCAAGGAGCCTTCTTATCTTTAAGAGAATTCATGATGCATGATTGAGCTACTGATGCTGATAACCCCATGAAGGAAAGAATAGCAGTGCACCTAATTCACGGAATCAAACATTTAAGTTCCAAAACTATGTCTTTTCTCAATTAGATATTAGTTATAGTAAGTGAAGAAGTTTTACAGCGGTCACACAAGAAATGTAGCATATTAGGATGCTACTATAACAGCATTTGCAGCATAAATGCCTTAATTGGTTTCTATCCTCACATTTTTTAAAATTTCAGCATAAGTGCTGATATGCAGACATTTATAAATAGTGGGATAAGTGGAAATGTTATTTAAAAAAAATCCATATTCCAAAATTGTAAAATATCCAACTCTTCAAAAGATTTGAAACTCTTCTGAAGAATCTCTTTTTTACCACTTTGCTTAATTATGGTTATTGTCAAAATGAGTTCGAGTTTTAAATTTGTGTTTTGATTCATTTGTCCTTCTGTTCTTTTAGTAAAAGCATTGATTTTTCTCAATGCTATCAGTAATTGCAAAATGTCACGTGATAATATTGCCTAGTAGTATAGTTTGAGCTTTGAATTTCTATATAAAATTCTTGTTGAAACTATATTTTTGTTTAACACCATTATATTTTTTTTTATGAATTTCACTAATAGGTTAAGTAGGAATAATAGTACATCAATAAAATTAGTGCATGGGAATCAGACATAAGCTTCTCTGCATTTAGATGTAGAAGAGATAGAATCATTATTAACCCTATTTGAAGAAAATATGTTTAGGAAACTGTTTCCTAGGATTAAACTATGAAGGTTATTTAAAGAAGAAGTTGAGTTTCTATATGTTAATGTTGGAAACAACTATAGAGGCTTGAGTTTTCATTTTTGCATGTAGCTTAGAGTTATATACAGATGTGAGTTTTCTTTTGATTTGTCATGAAATGGTTTTTGGAGAATACCATTTTTCATGCACTTTTCAATATTATCAATTCAAGGCTGGTGGCAATCCCTCTCTTTGACGGGCGACTAATGTCTATAGTAATACAAACTTTCCCACAAGAATAGCCAATAAAAGAACATCCATAAGTGAAGATAAATGAGTATGCGCTAGACTCCTTGATAGAGACGATTAGAATTCTGCCACCTATAGAAGCAACAAATGGAGGGATATCAGACGTAAGAAGAATCCAAGTGTTTTCGTACAAGCATAACAAATATGAGGATGTAGTAATTGTTTGTGTTTGCCAGGGAACCTTCTTGTCTCCAAGAGAATTCACAATGCATGCCGGAACTACTGATGCTGAGAAGCCTATGTTGTGAACCCCATAGAGCAAATCACTATAGTGACAGACAATTAGCTAATTTGCAAAGTCAAATGTCTCATTCCCAAAACTATGTGTTTTCTCAATTTGATATTAATTTTAGTTAGTGAAAGAAGTTTTCCGGCAGTGACTACAAGAAATTTAACATATTTTGAAGCTGTAATAATGACATTTAGTGTACAAACGTCTTACTTGGTTTCTATCCTGACGGTTTTTAGAATGTCARCAAAATTGTTGATATGTAGACGTTTCCATATAATGAGATAAATAAATGAAACTTTTTTAAAAAATATATATATTGGTATTGTGTAAAATATCCAACTCTTTGAAAGACTTGAAACTCTTCTGAAGTTTCTCTTTTTACCTCTTTGGTTAATTATGGTTATGGTCACAATAAGTCCAAGTTTCTCAATTTATATTTTGATTCATTTCTTCTTCTGTTCTTTTAGTAAAAGCATTGATTTTTCTCAGTGTTGAATTTCACTAAGTGCAGAGTGTCACGTGACAATATCGCCTAGTAGTATAATTTGAGTTTCGAATTTCTATATAAAATTCTTTTTGACACTATATTTTGACACTATAAGATTTTGGATATTTTACAAAATAAGAATATTGAATTTAAAAAAGAAATTTAAACTTAACCCATCATTTATAAATGTGAGCATATCAACAGTTTTGCTGACATTTTGAAAATGTTGGGAAAGACAACTATTAAGGCATGTTTGCAGTAATAATAGCATCCTAATATGTAAATTTTCTTGTAGTGACTACCGCAGAACTTCTACACTAATTATAATTAATATCTAGTTGAGAAAAGACATAGTTTYGGAATTGACATCTTCGACTCTGCAAATTAGCTGATTGTCTTATAATACTATGAGATATAGTCACATGACATTCTTAGGGTTTTCATCATCACTAGCTCCAGCATGCATAATGAATTCTCTTGAAGATAAGAATTATCCTTGGCAAAAACAAACGATTACCCCATCCTCATATTTGTTATGCTTGTATGGAAACATTTTGATCCTTTTACATCTGATAACCCTTCCATCTGTTGCTACAGGTGGCATATTTTTAATTATCTCCATTAGAGAGTCTGGCACATACTCATTTATTTTCACTAACGGATGTTCTTTTGTTGGTTGTTCTTGTCGAAGATTTGTGTTACTACTGACATCATTGTCAAGTCAAAGAGCGGCACTACCACCGGACTTGAATTGATATTATTGCTTGAAATATATCATCAAACTTGCAATTCAAATCTCCAGATATTTTAAAAATTATAGTAATTCTTTATATGACACTGGATATTTAATATGCATCAAAACTAGTATTTTCCACAAAACATTTCATGAAAAATTCATAGAAAAACTCACATCTGTATATACCTCTATGCTCCGTGTAGAAACTATGACAGAAGCCTCTGTAGTTATTTTCAACATTCATATATAGAAACTGAATTTGTTTTTGTACATCACCTTCAATATAGTGTCATCCTAGGAACTACTATCATAAACATAATTGCTCTGAATAAGTTTAATAATGATTCTATTTTTTTTAAATCTAAAAGCAAAGAAGCTTACGTTTTATTCCRGTGCACTAATTTTATTAATATACTATTATTCTTGCTTAACCTAGTACTGCAATTCATAAAACTACAATGGTGTTAAGCACAAATATAGTTTCAACACGAATTTAGTATAGAAATTCGAAACTCAAATTATAGTACTAGGCGATATTGTCACATTACATCTGCAAGTACTGAAAGCCAACACTAAGAAAAATCAATGCTTTTACTAGAAGAATGGATGAAGAACCAAATCAAAACACAAATTGAGAAACTCGGACTCATCGTTACAATAACAATAATTAAGCAAAGAGGGAAAAAGAGAATCTTCAGAAGAGTGTCAAGTCTTTTGAAGACTTGGATATTTTACACAATAAGAAGATTGAAGTTAGAAAAAGAAAATTTAAACTTAGTCGATCAATTATAAACGTCAGCATATAAATAATTTTGCTAACATTTTAAAACACATCTGAAAAAAGACACTTATTAGGACGTTTGTGGAGTAAATACCATAGTAATGGCATTATAATATGCTAATTTTCTTATAGGGACTCCCGTAAAACTTCTACACTAACTATAATTAATATGTAATTGAGAGAAGACGTAGTTTTGGAATTGAGATGTACGACTCTGTGAATTTGCTGATCGTCTAGCACTACAGTGAATTGCTTTATATGGTTCTCAAAGTCACTAGCTCTGACATGAATCACAAATTTTCTTGGAGACAAGAAGGCTCCTTGGAAAAACTAAACAATTGCAACATGCTCATATTTGTTATGCTTGTACAAAAACACTTCGATCCTTTTTACAACATCAGTTGTTATAGGCAGCATATTTCTAATCATCTCTACCAGAGAGTTTGATACATACTCATTTATTTTCACTAACAGATGTTCCTTTGTGGCTGTTCTGGTGGAAGGTTTATGTTACTACTAACATCAGTTGTCAAGTAGAAGAGAGGCACTGCCACTGGCCTTGAATTGATACTATTTCTTCAAATTTATCATCAGAACTGCTCTTCAAATATCTAGAGATTTTTAAAATTATAGTACTTCTTTATATGATACTACTACATATTTAAAATGCATCAAAACTAGTATTCTCYARAAAACATTTCATGAGAAATCCATAGAAAAACTCACATCTGCATATAACTCTAAGCTCTGTGTAGAAACTAAAAATGAAGCCTTTGTTGTTATTTCCAAAATTCATATATAGAAACTCAATTTGTTGTTGTAAATAACCTTCATCATAATGTCATCCTAGGAAGCACTTTCTTAAACATAATTGCTCCAAATAAGGTTAGTAACGATTCTATCTCTTTTAAATCTAAAGCAAAGATGCTTACATTTGACTCCGGTGCACTAATTTGTTAATATACTATTATTCCTACTTAACCTATTACTGCAATTCATAAAAATAGTACGGTGTTAAGAACAAATATAGTTTTAGCAAGAATTTTATATAGAAATTCAAACTCAAACTATAGTATTAGGCATGTAAAATCCTAGGTGTTTTTGACTTCATGATATTCATTTAGGGTTCCATAATATTGATCATGTGTTCAGAAATTTAGAAGTTCCTGATAAATAATTTCGGATCATTTGATTCATTTCAGATGTGTGTTTTGTTCGTTTTATTTAGACTTGAGTTGTTGAAAATTTCAGCATGTTCAAACATATCTTGGAAGCATGCCCGTCAGATATATTATATTCATAGTTCTAGAGTAAGTACTAGAACGCCCTTAGTTTGAATTCAACCAATGCATGCATAGGGTGCCCCTAAATTGACCAATAACTTTACCCTTGCCAAGGTGACCTTTGACCAACCCACTACACATTTCAAATTAAAATTTCACTTTCTTTTCCTTGCTCTTCTTGGCYGAAATCCTTGTTAAATTTTCCTTCAAACTTCTTCTTTAAATGAATCTTCTTCAAGAAGCTATCTTAATTCTTATATAGGAAGACCTATATGGCTTATTATATAAGCCATTTTCCTTTCTTGTTTGTGCTATTTTCATTTCTTTTCTTCCTTTCCTCTTGGCCTAAAGTCTCCTTTGAATTCTCCTGAAAAATTTGATTTTATAAGCTTCAAAGAGAAGCTATTTTTTACTCTTATTGGAGAAGCTTAATAAGGCTTATTACATAAGCCTTCTCCTCCTTTTTCTTTAATTAAAATTAATTCCCATATCCCTCTATTTATACCCCTTTGGCCGGCTCCCTTCTCTCTTTTCTCTCCATTTCATTTGTGCAAAGGCACAAATACTCCTCTTAAGCTCTCTCAATCTCTCTCTCTCTCTCTCTCTCTCTCACAGCTGAAACACTCCCTCTCTCCCTCATCTCTCTTTCTCGGCTTTGCTCCAGCTTTTCTCCACCTTGCTCCTCCCTCGTCTGGCAGCTTTCCTCTTGTTCTTCACAAGGTAAGGAAGGCTCTTTTTGGTTTGTTCTTCTCCTCCATAAAATGGTTGCCATAGCTGGGCCTTCTTTCTTCCGGTTCCATGATGATGAACTCAATGGGCAATCTGCTCAGATTCAAGGCCTCTTTCACTACCCTTTTACTCCCTCTCAAGGTTAGTTCATCTATGATTTTTATAGCTAAGCATGTATAGGTGTTTTACAGCTTTAGATAGAATAGACATATTAAGCGACGGATAGTTTTATGTGAGTTTATATGCTAGATGTTTGATGCTTGAAGGTTGAGAAATTGCTGAGTTCTTGGATGAAATAGCATGCTTTAGTAACAAGGTTTTTCTATGGTATAAGAGAATGCTTACCGACTTTGTGATTACAAGAGTTATGTTGGCTTGAGTTGCATGAATATGTTGGGAATAGAATGAGAAACTTGATATATGCCTTATTTCTGGAATATGATGAAAATAGTTTTTAATATGCTCTATTTCGGACCTATTTTTGTATATAATTACTTGTGAAAATCTGGGTTTGAGCATGCTATGTTGTAGTACTATTTTGSTAGGTTCAAAGCAAGCAAGCAATTATGGCTATAGCCTTTGTAGATCATGAGATATGTGTTGTACAAGATTACTAGATAGAATCCAAAAAATTGTTTTGTTGACCTATAGTCTTAGGATGTTTCTAGTTAATTTGTATGTTGGATTTTTGCATATGTTATGTAGTTATAGCGCCTACTTTTAAGGAGTATTTTGAGACCAATTTTGCTAGATTTGACTAAGCATAAATAGAGATATGTTAGAAACATGGAGACCCTCTCATTATTCACTACCAATTTGGCCAGCTAGCAGAGCACCTGAATGTCTTTGAGTTTTCAGAAATTATTATGGTTGCATTTATACATATGCGGTGCCACTGGATATCTGTGAATCTACAGGTCAATTTGGAACTTGATTTGATTAATTTAAACAATTAGAACCGAAGGTATAACCTGAACAACATTACCCTATTTCACTCATCTCTTTGGATAAGTTGTGGGAGTTAAGTAAACCTTGTTAGGTTCTAATTTTATAGGAAAATAGTGGGGCTTGTTTCAGTAATTCTCCATAGTAAAATTCCAGATATCAAAAAAACGTCAAAACTGGATAGTTTAGTCGGTAAGGATCCGAACATTATTTTCACAACTAAACTCTGATCTGTCCATTGTTCGGAATTAAGTGAAACCACTTTATGTAATTAGCTTGATATCTAGGTTCTTTTCCATATAAAATTTATAAAGAATCTAGAACCAAGACTTAAGTTATAACTGATTTAACGAACACTGCTTGTGTTAGGCAAACAACGTGGTATGTGATCTTTTATGTGATATTTTCATGGAATAGCTTGACCAGGTTATAAGTTAGCTAAAGGATGCATTCCCTATCTGTTTTAGGATAATTTAATCCAGAGTTTTTAGCTGTTAAATTTGCAAGCTCACGTGAGTTCCTCTGTTTTTTAAACTTCTCAAGGAGCATGTTTTATTTCCTGCGTATTCTAGATATGTTTTTAGTGAACTCTTATACAATTGAATAGGAATCTCTACGSTCTATGTAAAACCTCAGAATGCATAAATTTTATTACTCAAATAATATTTTTTAAGCATATTTGAACTATCGAGCTTTTGATAAATGCTTGTGAAATGCTTTATATGAAAATTACTTTTATGTTTTTTGAGTAATGATCTTTACTATGATTTTGAAATACAAGTGTGCATTTATTTGAAGTAAAGTATCAATTTGCCAAGTCATTCCGAATTTTGAAAATGCTATTGACTCATCATTGAGACTTGTAATTGACTTTTAAGGATTTGTGATTTTGGATTCAACCTCGTGATCGTGGATTTGTGATTCTGAACCTCATGATTGAGGAATTGTGAATGTGAAAATTGGATTGTGGATCCGATTGTGAAAGACGAGTACTTTGTCAATCGTCTCTAGAGGCTAGCCAAACATGCAAAGTGTTGTACTTGGCTGATCACTGGTACAAGTCACCTCTTGATTCAAGAGGTGTTAGCCCTTGAGATAGCCACTCCCTAGCCAAAAGTCGGTGGTACTGCTTATGGGGGACCGAAAACGCATCAAGTGGGCAGTTGATGTCCCAGAAGCACCCACAGCTCATTTGTGGACGCCCGTACCACTTGTTAGGAGATTTAACCTGAGCATGACTGATTCCATAAGTACTCGAACTAGTGGGTACCATCTAAGTAATTGTGAAGAGATTATAAGGTTGAAAGTCATGCAAGCACCTTAGGTGTTAGCCTGGTAATTCAGCCCCACCAAATCAGCCAGTGGTAATTGGATATTTTCTATCCCACTTTGTGATGCGAATTGTTTTGAAATCAAAAAGCTCTTGCTATATGATCTTGATCAGTTTTTGATCTTCTGCATGAACTAAACATTTTCTACTCTGATTTGTTACGTTTTGAGCTAAATACTTTTAATGTATATTTCTACAATTGTGGTTTTGATACATTATGAAAACTAGAATATTTTGAAATGCACATGGCACACACTGCGGGACTTACTAAGCCTAGCTCACTGTTTTCTAATATTTTTAGTAATAGGTACTGATCACTAGAGCTAGCAGGAAATCCGAGCTTAGGAGCATTTCACAGGAACATGTCCTGTGAAGTTTGGGATTGCTGATATAGTTATTTATTTTTGAAGGATGTACTATATAGCATTATAGTACATGACATTTTGGTGATATTGTCACATGACATTTTGCAAGTATTGAAATTCAACTTTGAGAAAAATTGACACTTTTACTAGAAGAAAGGATGAAGATTAGAATCAAAACAAAAATTAGAAACTCGCACACAACTTTACCATAACCATAATTAAGCAAAGTGGTAAAAAGACAATCTTGAGTACAGTGTCAAGTCTTTTGAAGAGTTTGGTATTTTACATTATGAAAATATCAAAATTTTTTTAAAAAATTAACTTAACCCATCATTTATAAAAGACATTGGGAAGGATACCTAATAAGGCATTTCTGCAGTAAACACGATAATAATAGAGTCCTAATGTGTTAATTTTTTGTAGTAACTGCCGCCGAACTTCTTTAGTAACAATAATTGTTATCTCATTGAGAAAAGACGTAGTTTTGGAACTGAGATGTTCRACTCCACGAATTAGATAATTGTCTGGCACTAAAATGATTTGGTTCTTAAGATTCTCAGCATTACTAGCTCTGACATGCATAACAAACTCTCTTGGAGATAAGAAGACTCCTTGTGAAACACAAACAATTACCACGTTCTAATATTTATTATGCTTGTACAAAAACACTTCGATCCTTCTTACAGTATGGTATCACTCCGTCTGTTGCTAACAAGTGGAATGTTTCTAATTATCTCTATTAGAGAGCTTGACACTATTGCATATTTAAAGTGCATCAAAACTGGTATTCTTGCAGCAACATTTCATGAAAACTCCATAGAAAAACTCACATCCACATACATACCTAAGCTCCATGGAAACAAAGACTGAAGCCTCTGCAATACTTCCAACTTCATATAAAGGAACTCAATTTGCTCTTGTACAATAACCTTCATCACAGTGTCATCCTAGGAGCCACTGTCAGAAACGTAATAGCTTTAAATAAGGTTAAGAATGATTCTATCTCTTTTAAATTTAAAAGCAAAGAAGCTTATGCTTGATTCTGGTGCATTGAGTTTATTAATGTACTATTATCCYTACTTAACCTATTACTGCAATTCATAAAAATAGAATGGTGTTAAGCACAAATATAGTTTCAACAAGAATTTAATGTAAAATTCAAAACTCAAACTATAGTACCAAGTAATATTGTCACATGGCATTCTGCAATTACTGAAATTCAACACTGAGAAAAATTGATGCTTTTACTAGAAGAAAGGATGAAGACCCAAATAAAAACACAAGTTGTGAAACTCGATACATCGTTACCATAACCACAATGAAGCAAAGTGGGAAAAATAGAATCTTCAGTAAAGTGTCATGTCTATTGAAGAGTTTGATATTTTACACTATAAAAATATTGAATTTAAAAAGTTAAACTTACGTTGTCATTTATAAACGTCARCATATCAAAAGTTTTGCATACATTTTAAAACATGTTGGGAAGGATACATAATAAGGCATTTCTGCAGTAAATACGATAATAATAGTGTGCTAATATGCTAATGTTTTTCCTATTGACTGCCACCGAACTTCTTYACTAACTTTAACTATCATCTCAATTGAGAGAAGACACAGTTTTGGAAATGCGATGTTTTGACTCCACAAATTAGCTAATTGTCTGACACTACAATGATTTGGTTCTTAAGAGTCTGAGCATTACTAGCTCCGACATGCTTCAGAAATTCTCTTGGAGAATAGAAGGCTCCTTGTGAAACACAAACAATTACCACATTCTCATATTKGTTATCCTTGCACGGAAACACTTCGATCCTTCTCGCGTATGATATCTCTCCATCTGTTGTAATAGGAGGCATACTTCTAATTGCCTCTATCAAAGAGTCCGACGAATACTGATTTATTATCGCTAATAGATGTACTTTTGTTGATTGATCTTTTCTGAAGTTTGTGTTACTACTGGCATAAGATGCCGAGTCAAAGAAAGGCACTACCACTAGCCTTGAATTCATACTATTGCTTGAAATATGCAATCAAAACTGCTCTTCAAATCTCCATAGATTTTAAAAATTACAGTACTTATCTATATGACACTATTGCAAATTTAAAGTCCTTCTAAATTGGTATTCTCACAAAACAATTCCTGAAAATTCCATAGAAAAATTCGCCTCTGCATATATCTTTAAGCTCCGCGTAGAAACAAAGACTGAACCCTCTCTATTATTACCAACAACATATAAAGAAATTCAATTTGCTCTTGTATATACCTTCATTAAAGTGTTGTCCTAGGAACCACAGTCATAAACATAATAGCTCCAGATCAGGTTAATAATGATTCTATCTCTTTTAAACTTGAAAGCAAAGAAGCTTACGTTTGATTCTGGTGCATTAAGTTTATTAATATACTATTATTCTTACTTAACCAATTACTGCAATTCCTGAAACTAGAATTGTGTTAAGCACAAATATAGTTTCAACAAGAATTTTATGTCGAAATTCAAAATTCAAATTGCAGTACTTGGTGATATTTTCACTGACATTTTGCTTGTACAGAAATTCAATTCTGAGAAGAATCAATGCTTTTACTAGAAGAATGAATGGAGGCCCAAATCTAAATAGAAGTTAAGAAACTCGGAAATGTCATTACGGTAACCACAATTAAGCAAAGTGGGAAAAAGAGAAACTTTAGTAGAGTGTCAAGTCCTTTGAAGATATGTATATTTTACACTATAAGAATATTGAAATTTTTCTGAAAAAGATTTAAACTTGTCATTTATAAATATCAGCATATCAACAGTTTTGTTGACATTTTAAAAAACATTGGGAAGGATGTCGAATAAGGCATTTTTGCACTAAATACAATAATTATAGCGTCCTAATATGCTAAAGTTTTTTTTTCTAGTGAGAGTTGCAGAATTTCTGCACTAACTATAATTATTATATCATTGAGAAAAGACAATTTTTGAACTAAGATGTTCGACTCGACAAATTAGCTGACTGTCTAGCATTAAAATGATTTCTTTCTTGGGATTCCCAACATCACCAGCTTCGACATGCTTCATGTATTCTCTTGGAGATAAGAAGATTCCTTGTGACATACAGACAATTACCACATTCTCATATTTGTTATGCTTGTACGAAAGCACTTTGATCATTCTTAAGTATGATATCCCACCATCTGTTGTTATAGGTAGCATATTTCTAATCATCTCTATCAGAGAATGTGGCAAATACTCATTTATTTTCACTAATGGATGTCCTTTTGTTGGTTTTTCTTGTGTAACATTTGTGTTACTATTGACATCTACTGTCGGGTCGAAGAAAGGCATTGCCACTGGCCTTGAATTGATACTACTGCCTTAAATGTGCCACCAAACCAGCTCTTCAAGTCTCCATAGATTTCAAAAATTACAGTACTTCTTTATATGATACTACTACATATTTAAAATGCATCAAAATTGGTATTCTCGCAACAACATTTCATGAAAACTTCATAGGGAAACTCACCTCTACATATATGTCTAAGCTTCGCCTAGAAACAAAGACTGAAGACTCTTCTATTATTTCCAGCTTCATATTTAGATAACCTTCATTACAGTGTCATCCTAGGAACCATTGTCATAAACAYAATAGCACCAAATAAGGTTAATAATGATTCTATCTCTTTTAAATTTAAAAGCAAAGAAGCTTACGTTTGCTTCTCGTGCACTAAGTTTATTAATGTACTATTATCCCTACTTAACCTATTACTGCAATTCGTAAAAATAGAATGGTGTTAAGCACAAATATAGTTTCAATAAGAATTTTATATAGAAATTCAAAACTCAAACTGCAGTAATAAGAGATATTGTCACATGACATTCTGCTAGTATAGAAATTCATCAGTGAGAAAACTTTGATGCTTTTACTAGAAGAACGGATGAAGACCCGAATCTAAACACAAGTTGAGAAACACGRACCATAACAACAATTATGCAAATTGGGAAAATGARAATCTTTAGTAGAGTGTCAAGTTCGTTGAAGAGTTGGATATTTTACATTATACGAATATTGAATTTTTTTAAAAAAAGATTTAAACTTATCACGTCATTTATAAATGTCATGATATCAACAGTTTTGTTGACATTTTAAAAAACATTGGGAAGGATATGAAATATCCTGTTTATGCAGTAAATATGATAATAATAGTATCCTAATATGCTAACTTTTTTGTAGTGACTGTGTAGAAATTCTTCACAAACTATAATTATTATCTCATTGAGAAAAGACATAGTTTTGGAATCGAGATGTATGACTCCACGATCTAGTTGATTGACCTGGCACTACAATGATTTGTTTCTTGGGATTCTCAGCATCAGTAGCTTTGACATGTATCACGAATTCTCTTAGAGATAGGAAGGCTCCTTTGGAAACACAAACAATAATCATAATCTCATATTGGTTATGCTTGTATGGAAACACTTCGATTCTTCTTACGTATGATATCCCTCTATTTGTTTTTACAGGTGGCATATTTCTAATCATCTTTATCGGAGAGTATGGCACATAATCATTTATTTTCACTAATCGATGTTCTTTTGTTGATTTTTCTTATCTAATGTTTGTGTTACTRCTGACATCAGTTGTCGAGTTGAACAGAGGCTATGCCACCGACCTTGAATTGATACTGTTACTTGAAATATGTCATCAAACCTGCTCTTCAAATCTCCATATATTTTAAAAATGTAGTACTTCCTTATATGACACAACTGCATATTTGAAGTGCACCAATATTGGTATTCTCACAATGACATTTCATGAAAACTCCATGGAAAAACTCATCTTTGCATATATGTCTATGCTCTATCTAGAAACAAAGATTGAAGCCTCTTGTATTATTTCCAGCTTCATATTTAGACAACCTTCATTCCATTATCATCCTAGGAACCACTGTCATAAACACAATAGCACCAAATAAGGTTAAAAGCAAAGAAGCTTACATTTTGCTTCTGGTGCATTAAGTTTGTTAATGTACTATTATCCCTACTTAACCTATTACTGCAATTCGTAAAAATAGAATGGTGTTAAGCACAAATATAGTTTCAATAAGAATTTTATATAGAAATTCAAAACTTAAACTACACTAATAGGAGATATTGTCACATGACATTCTGTTAGTATAGAAATTCATCACTGAGAAAAATTGATGCTTTTACTAGAAGAATGGATGAAGACCCGAATCTAAACACAAGTTGAGAAACACGGACACATCGTTACCATAACAACAATTATGCAAAATGGGAAAATGASAATATTCAATAGAGTGTCAAGTCCGTTGAAGAGTTGGATATTTTACACTATAAGAATGTTGAATTTTTTATAAAAAAAGATCTAAACTTATCCCCTCATTTATAAATGTCATATCAACAAGTTTGCTGACATTTAAGGATCCTGAATATGCTATTTCTGCAGTAAATACAATAATAATAATGTCCCAATATGCTAACCTTTTTGTAGTGACTGTTGCAGAAATTCTTCACTAACTATAATTATTATCTCATTGAGAAAGACATAGTTTTGGAATCAAGATGTTTGACTCCACGAACTAGCTGATTGTCTGGCACTACAATTATTTGTTTCTTGGGATTCTCAACATTATTAGCTTCGACATGTATCATGTATTCTCTTGGAGAAAAGAAGGCTCTTTCTGGAACACAAACAATAACTACAATCTCATATTGGCTATCCTGGTATGGAAGCACTTCGATCCTTCTGACATATGATATCCATCCATTTGTTATTACAGGTGGCATATTTCTAATCATCTCTATCGGAGAGTTTGGCACATAATCATTTATTTTCACTAGTGGATGTTCTTTTGTTGATTTTTCTTATCTAATGTTTCTGTTACTACCGACATTAGTTGTCGAGTCGAAGAGAGGCTATGCCACCGGCCTTGAAATTGATACTATTACTTGAAATATGTCATCGAAACTGCTCTTCAAATCTCCATAGATTTTAAAAATTACAGTACTTCTTTCTGTGACACTACTGCATATTTAACGTACATCAAAAGTGGTATTCTTGCAAAAACATTTCATGATAATTCCATACAAAAACTCACCTCTGCATATATCTCTAAGGTACTTGAAAAAACTTGAACTGAAGCCTCTGTATTATTTCCAACATCATATAGTGAAACTCAACTTCTTCTTGTAGATACCTTTATTACAGTGTCATCCTAGGAACCACCGTCATAAACATAATAACTCGATATCAGGTTAAYAATGATTATTTCTCTTTTAGATTTAAAAGCAAAGAAGCTTACGTTTGATTTCGATCCATTAAATTTATTAATGAACTATTATTCCTACTTAACCTATTACTGCAATTCATGAAACTAGAATGGTGTTAAGTACAAATATAGTTTAAACACAAATTTCATATAGAAATTCAAAACTCAAACTACAGTACTAGATGATATTTTCACATGATGTTCTGGTGGTATAGAAATTYGACATAGAGAAAAATTGATGCTTTTACTGGAAGAAYGGATGAAAACCTGAATCCAAACACAAGTTGAGGAAGTTGGACACATTCTTGCTGTAACCACTTAAACAAAGTGGGAAAAAGAGAATCTTCAGTAAAGTATCAAGTCCTTTGAAGAGTTAGATATTTTACACTATAAGAATATTGAATTTTAAGAAAAAAAGAATTTATAGTTATCCATCATTCATAAACATCAGCATATCAATAGTCTTGCTGACATTTTAAAAAACGTTGGAAGGATACCTAATAAGGTTTTTTTGAAGTAGAAACAATAATAGTAGTGTTCTAATATGCTAATGTTTTCGTAATGACTGCAACAGAACTTCTTCACTATCTATAATTATTATCTCATTGTGAATAGACATACTTTTGGAATCCAGATGTTTGAGTCCACAAATTAGCTGATCATCTAAAAATAAAATGATTTGTTTCTTGGGTTCTCAACATCACTAGCTTTGACATGCATCACAAATTCTCTTGGAGATAAAAAGGCTCCTTGTGAAACACAAATAGTTACTACATTCTCATATTTGTTATGCTTATACAGAAACACATCAATTCTTCTTAGGTATGATATCCCTCCATTTGTTGTTAGAGGTGGCATATTTCTAATCATCTATATCAGAATGTCTGTCACATACTCATTTGTTTTCACTAATGGATGTTCTTCCATTGGTTTTTTTTGTCTAATGTTTGTCTTACTACCAACATTAGTTGTTGAGTCGAAGAGAAACACTGCCACCAGCCATGAATTGATACTATTGCTTGAAATATGTCATCAAAATTGCACTTCATGTCTCTATAGTATTTTTCTTTATATGACACTACTGCATATTTAAAGTGCATCAAAACTAGTATTCTCAATGGAGCATTTCATGAAAAATCCATAGAAAAATCCATATATATGTTTATGACTCTTAGCTTATCCCGTCAATTATAAACGTTAGCATATCAACAAGTTTTGCTTACATTTTAAAAAATATCAGGAAAGACACAAGTTTAGACGATTGTCTAATAAATCTTGTAATAATAGCATCCTAATATGCCAAGTTTCTTGTAGTGCTTGTCGCATAACTTCCTCACTAACTATGATAAGTTATTGTTTTGGCATTGAGATGTTCGACTTCGTGAACTAGCTAATCTTCTGGCACTACAATGACTTGTTTCATGGGGTTTTAAGCATCACTACCTCCAGCATGCATCACCAATTCTCTTGGGGATAAGAAGGCTCCTTGGCAAACACGAACAAAGACCTCACTATCATAGTTGTTATGCTTCTATGGACACTTTGAACCTTCTTACATCTAATATCCCTCCATCTATTGCTTTTTGTGGAAGGTTGTGTTACTACAAACATCAGTTCTCGAGTCGAAGAGAGGCACTGGCATCAGCCTTGAATTGATACTATCAAATTAAATATATCACCCAAACTGCTCTTCAAATCTCTAGAGTACTTCTTTATATGCCACTACTGCATATTTACAGTGGATCAAAACTAGTACTCTCGAAGGAACATTTCATGAAAAAATCCATAGAAACACTCAAATATGTCTATAACTTTAAGCTTATCTCATCATTTATAAACGTCACTATATAAACAGTTTTTGCTAACGTTTTAGAAAGCGTCAGGAAAGACACAAATTAAGACGTTTGTCTAGTAAATGTCATAATAATAGCATCCTAATATGCTAATTTTCTTGTAGTGATTGCTAAAGAACTTTTTCACGGACTATAATTTACATTTAATAGAGATAAGGCATATTTTTGGAATTGAGATATTCGACTACACGAATCAACTAATTGTCTGACAGCACAGTGATTTGTTTCATGGGCTTCTTAGCGTCACAAATTCTCTTGGAGATAAGAAGGCTCCTTAGCAAACACAAGTAATTACCACATCCTCGTATTTGTCATGGTTGTATGGGAATACTTTAATCCTCTTAYGTCTGATATCCCTCTATCTATTGCTCCAATTGGCGGCATATTTTTAATTGTCTCTATCAAGGATTCTGGCATGTAATAATTTATCTTCACAAATGGATGTTCTTTTGTTTGCTATTCTTCTGGAAGTTTGTGTTATTACATATATCAGTTCTTGAGTTGAAGAGAGGCACTATTGCCGGCCTTGTATTGATACTATTGATTCAAATATATCCTGCAAACTGCTCTTCAAATCCCTAGACATATGACACTGCTGCATATTTAAATTGCATCAAAACTAGTATTCTCGAAGGAACATTTCATGAAAAATCCTTAAAAAACTCACATATGTCTATAAATCTAAGCTTATCCTGTCATTTATAAATGTCAGCATATCAATAGTTTTTGCTGACATTTTAAAAAATATTGGGAAAGTCACAAATTAAGACGTTTGTTCGGTAAATACTGTAATAATAGCAGCCCAATATTTGAATTTGGTTGTAGTTATTTCCACAGAAATTCATCACTGAGTATAATTAATATCTAATTGAGACAAGGCATAGTTTTGCAATTGAGATGTTCGACTTTGTGAATTAGGTAATTGCCTAGCACCATAGTGATTTGTTTCATGGGGTTCTCAGCATCACCATGCATCACGAATTCTCTTTGAGATAAGAAGGTTCCTTGGGAAACACAGACAATTACCACATCCTCATATTTCTTATGCTTGTATAGGAACACTCGATCCTTCTTACATCTGATATCTCTCCATCTGTTGCTCCTACAGGCAGCATATTTCCAATCATCTGTATCAAGAAGTTTGGCACATAATCATTTATCTTCACTAATTGATGTTCTTTTGTTAGCTGTTCTTGTGGAAGATTTTGTTACTACAGACATCAGTTCTCAAGTTGAAGAGAGGCACTAGCCCAATATATCATCCAAACTATTCTTCAAATCTCTAGAGTACTTCTTTGTATAACACTACTGCATATTTAAATTGCATCAAAACTAGTTATTATCAAACGAACATTTCATGAAAGATGCATAGAAAAACTCACATATGTCTATAACTTTAAGCTTATCCTGACATTTATAAATGTCCAGATATCAACAGTTTTTGCTGGCATTGTAAAAGACATCGGGACAGACACAAATTAGGATGTTTGTCCAGTAAATGCCATAATAATAGCATCCTAATATGCCAATTTTCTTGTAGTGATTGCCACATAACTTTTTCACTGACCATAATTAATATCTAATTTTGACAAGCACAGTTTTGGAAATGAGATGTTTGACTCCATGAATTAGCTATATCATCTGGCACTACTGTGATTTGTTTTATAGTGTTCTCTGCATAACTAGCTATGGCATGCATCACGAATTCTCTTGGAGATACGAAGGCTCCTTATCAAACACAATCAATTACCATATCYTCATATGTTTTATGCTTGTATAGGRTCACTTTGATCACTCTTATGTCTAATATCCCTCCACCTATTGCTACTAYAGGTGGCATATTTCTAATCATCTCTATCAGGGACGCTGGTATGTAATCATTATCTTTACTAATGGATGTTCTTTTGGAAGGTTTTGTTACTATCGACATAAGTTGTCTAGTCAATAAGAGGCACTGCCATTGGCCTTGAATTTATAATATAGATTCAAATATATCATCAAAACTTCTGTTCAAATCGCAAGAGATTCTAAAGTTATCATACTTCTTTATATAATAGTACTGCATATTTAAGCAGCATCATCACTAGTATTCTCCAAAGAACATGTCACAAAAAATTCATAGAAAAACTCACATCCGGATATAACTCTAAGCTATGTAATTATTTCCAACATTCATATATTGAAACTCCACTTGTTCTTTTAAATAACCTTTATTATAACTTCATTCTAGGATCCACTTTCATAAACACAATTGCTCCAAATAAGGTTAATAAAAGTTCAATCTCTTTCGAATCAAAAATACAACAAAGCTTACATYTGATTCATCTGCACTAATTTTACTATTGTGCTATTATTGTTTCTTAGCCTATTATTCCAATTCATAAAAATAGAATGGTGTTAAGCAGAAGTATAGTTTCAACAAGAAATTCGTATAAATTCAAACCCAAACTATATTGCTAGGCAATATTGTCACTGTTACTAAAATCTAAGAGTGGAAAAATATATGCTTTTACTAGAAGAACGGATGAAGAAACGAAACAAAACACAAATTCAGAAACTCAGACACATCATGACTATTACCATGAATAAGCAAAGTGGGAAAAAGAGTATCTTCAGAATACTATCAAGTCTATTGAAGAGTTTGATATTTTACAGATTAAGAATATTGAATTTTTTTAAAAGGAATAATTTAAGCTTATCCTATCATTTATAARCCTTAGCATATCAACAGTTTTGCTTACATTTTAAAAAAAGGCGGCAAAGACACATATTAAGGCATTTGCCTAGTAAATGTCGCAATAATAGTGTCATAATATGCAATTTTCTTGTAATGAAAGTTGCAAAACTTCTTCACCAACTATAATTAATATCTAATTGGAACAAAGCATAGTTTTGGAACTGGGATGTTCAACTCATCGAATCAGCTAATCWTCCGGCACTACAGTGACTAGCATCACTAGCTCCGGCATGCATCACGAATTCTCTTGGAGATAAGAAGGCACCTTGGCAAACACAAATAATAACCACACCTCAAATTTTTTAAGCTTGTACCGGAGCACTTCAATCCTACTTACATATCATTTCCTTTCATCTGTTGCTACTAYAGGTTGGCATATTTTTAATCATCTCTATAAAAGAGTCTAGCACATAATCATTTATCTTCACTAATCGATGTTATTTTTCTTGGTCGTTCCTGTGGAAGGTTGTTTTGCTACAGACATTAGTTCTCGAATCGAAGAGAGGCACTTCTATCGGCCTTGAATCGATACTATTGATTCAAATATATCATCCAAACTACTCTTCAAATCTCAGAGTACTTCTTTATATGACATCCTGCAATTTAAAGTGCATCAAARCTAGTATTGTCAAAAGAACATTCCATGAAAAATCCATAGAAAAACTCATACATGTCTATAACTCTAAGCTTATCCCATTATTTATAAACGACAGCATAACAACGATTTTTGCTGACATTTTAAAAAGYATCGGGAAAGACACAAATTAAGACGTTTGTCTAGTAAATGCTGTAATATTAGCATTCTAATATGCTAATTTTTTTGTAGTTATTTGCAATGATATTCTTCACTGACTATATTTAATATCTAATTGAGACAAGGCAAAGTTTTGGAATTAAGATTTTTGACTCCGTCAATTAGCTAATCATCTGGCACTATAGTGACTTGTTTCATRGGGTTCTAAGCATCACTAGCTCCAATTTGCATCACGAATTCTCTTGGAGATAAATAGGCTCCTTGGCAAACACAAACAATTACTACATTCTCTTATTTGTTATGCTTGTATGGGAACACTTCAATCCTTCTTACGTTTGATATCCCTCCATCTGTTCTTACTGCAAGTACTATATTTCTAATCATCTTCATCAGGGACTCCGACACATAATCATTTATCTTCACTAAYGGATGTTCTTTTGTTGGCTGTTCTTGTGGAAGGTTGTGTTACTACAAACATCATTTTTTGAGTCAAAGAGAGGCACTGGCACCGGCCTTGAATTGATACTATTGACTCAAATACATCATCCAAACTGCTCTTCAAATCTCCAAAGTACTTCTTTATACAGCATCTTCAGAGTGCAGTAGACTAGTATTCTCAAAGGAACATTTCATGAAAAATCCATAGAAAAATGCATTTAAGTCTATAATTCTAAGCTTATCCCATTACCTATAAATGTCAGCATATCAATAGTTTTTGCTGACATTTTAGAAAACATCGGGAAAGACAAAAATTAAGACGTTTGTCTAGTAAATGTCATAATAATAGCAACCTAATATGATAATTTTCTTGTAATGATTGCTGCAGAACTTCTTCATTGACAATAATTAATATACAATAGAGACAAGGCATATTTTTGGAATTGAGATGTTGTTCGACTCCGTGAATTAGCTAATAGTCTTGCACTATAGTGATTTGCTTCATGGGTTCACAGCATCACTATCTCCGACATGCATCACAAATTATCTTGGAGATAAGAAGGCTCCTTGGCAAAGACATATAATTACCATGTCCTCATATTTGTATGCTTGTATGTGAACACTTTCATCCTTCTTACGTCTGATATTCCTCCATTTATTGGTCTTACAAGCGGCATATTTTTAATCATCTCTATCAATGAGTTTGGCATATAATCATTTATCTTGACTATTGGATGTTCTTTTGCTGGCTGTTCTAGTGGAAGGTTCTGTTACTACATATATAAGTTCTCGAGTCGAAGAGAGGCACTGCCACTGGCCTTGAATTGATACTATTGATTCAAATATGTCATCCAAACTGCTCTTCAAATCTCCAGGGTATTTTCTTTGTATGACACTAGTGCATATTCAAAGTGCATCAAAACTAGTATTCTTAAAGGAACATTTCATGAAACATCCATAGAAAAACTCATATATGTCCATAACTCTAAGTTTATTCTATCATTTATACACGTCAACATATCAACAATTCTTTTTGACATTTTAAAAGAACATCAGGAAAGACACATAATAAGACGTTTGTCTAGTAAATGGCATAATAATAGCATTCCAGTATTCTAATTTTCTTTTAGTGATTGCCGTAGAAATTCATCACTGACTATAATTAATATCTAATTGAGACAAGCCATAGTTTTGGAATTGAGATGTTCAACTCCACGAATTAGCTAATCGTCTGGCATTGTCTTGCACTATAGTGATTTTTTTCATGGGGCTCTCAGCATCACTAGCTTCGGCATGCATCACAAATTCTCTTTTAGATAAGAAGGCTCCTTGGCAAACACAAACAATTTCCACATCCTAATACTTGTTATGCTTGTATGGGAACATTTCGATCCTTTTTACATCTGATAGCCCTCCATCTATTGCTACTAAAGGCAGCATATTTCTCATCATCTCTATCAAGTAGTCTAGCTCATAATAATTTATCTTCACTAATGGATGTTCTTTTGTTGGCTGTTCTTGTGGAAGGTTATGTTACTACAGACATCAGTTCTCAAGTCCAAGAGAAGTACTGCCACCGGCCTTGAATTGATAATACTTATTCAAATATATCATCAAAACTTCTCTTTAAATCTCAAGATATTCTTTAATTATTGTACTTCTTTATATGACAGTAACCGTATATATAAATTGCACCAAAACTAGTATTCTCCAAAGAACATTTCATGAAAAATCCATAGAAAAACTCACGTCTGCATATAATTATGTAGTTATTTCCAACATTCATATATAGAAAGTCCACTTTTTTTTTTAAAAATGACCTTCATTATAGCCTCATCCTAGGATCCACTTTCCTAAACACAGTTGCTCCGAATAAAGTTAATCAAGATTCAATGTCGTTTGAATCAAAAATYGAAAATGCCCACGTCCGATTCCTCTGTACTAATTTTACTATTGTACTGTTATTCTTGCTTAACCYATTACTACGATTCATAAAATTAGAATGGTGTTAAGCAGAGGTATAGTTCCACCAAGAATTTCATATAGGAATACAAACTCAAACTATACCACCAGGGATATTGTCAAACGACATTCTGCTRTTACTGAAATTCAACAGTGAAAATAATATAAGCTTTTACTAGAGGAATGGATGAAGAAATGAATCAAAACAAAAATTGGAAAACTTGGACTCATAGTGAATATAACCATGATTAAGCAAAGAGAAAAAAAGAGAATCTTCAAAATACTGTCAGGTCTTTTCAAGAGTTAGATATTTTACACTTTAGAATATTGGATTTTCTTTACATCTGTCACTCATATGTGTTATGCTTGGTAGGGGAACACTCAATCCTTCGTACGTCTAATATCTCTCCAATCTGGTTGCCTTCCTATAGGTGCTCCATCTGTTGCTCCTATAGGTGGCATATTTTTAATCTTCTCTATCAAGTAGTCTGGCACATAATGATTTAAATTCACTAATGGATGTTCTTGTGAAAGGTTGTGTTACTACAGACATTAGTTCTCGATTCGAAAAAAGGCACTTCCACTGGCCTTGAATTGATACTATTGATTCAAATATATCATCCAAACTACTCTTCAATTCTCTAGAGTACTTTTTTATATAACACTACTGCATATTTAAAGTGTGTCAAAACTAGCATTTGAGAAAGAACATTTCATAAAAAATCCATAGAAAAGCTCACACATGTCTATAACTCTAAGCTTATCCTGTCATTTATAAACATCAGCATATCAATAGAGTTTGCTGACATTTTAAAAAACACCAGGAAGCATAAAAATTAAGACGTTTGTCTAGCAAATGCAGTAATAATAGCATCCTTATATGCTAAATTTCTTGYAGTGATTGCTGCAAAATTTCTTCACCGACTATAATTAATATCTAATTGAGATAAGAAATAGTTTTGCAATTGAGATGTTTGACTCCGAGAATTAGCTAATCGTTTGGCGCTACAATGTTTTTTTTCATGGGCCCTCAGCATCACCAGCTCCAGTAGGCATCACGAATTCTCTTGGAGAAAAGAAGTCTCCTTGCCAAACACAAACAATTACCACATCCTCATATTTGTTGGGCCCTCAGCATCACCAGCTCCAGTAGGCATCATATTTGTATGGGAACACATCGATCCTTCTTACATTTGATATCCCTCCATTTGTTGCTACTACAAGAAGCATATTTCTAATAATCTTTATCAAGGACTATAGCACGTAATCATTTATCTTCACTAATGGATGTTCTCTTGTTCGCTATTCTTTTGGAAGGTTGTGTTTCTACTGRCATCAGTTGTCGAGGCGAAGAGAGCCTTTGCCACCAGCCTTGAATTGATAATATTGATTTGAATATATCATCAAAACTTTTCATCAAATGTCAAGAGATTTTTAAATTATCTTATTTCTTTATATGACARTACTRCATACTTAAAGTGCACCAAAATTAATATTCTCCAAAGARCAATTCATGWAAAATCCATAGAAAAACTCACATCTGCATATAACTCTAAGTTATGTAGTTATTTCAGCATTCATATATAGAAACTCCACTTGTTCTTTAAAATAACCTTTATTATAGCTTCGTCCTAGGATCCACTTTCDTAAACACAATTTCTCCAAATAAGGTTAATCAAGATTGAATCTCTTWTAAATCAAAATAGAAAATGCCTATGTCTGATTCCTTTGCACTAATTTTACTATTGTACAATTATTCTTCCTTAACCTATTACTGCGATTCATAAAATTAGAATGGTGTTATGCACAAGTATAGTTTCAACAAGAACTTGATATAGTAATTCAAACTCAAACTATACAACCAGGCGATATTATCACGTGACATTCTGTTGTTATTGAAATTCAACACTAAGAAAAATAAATGCTTTTACTAGAAGAACAGATGAAGAAACGAATCAAAACACTAATTGAGAAACTTGGACTCATCGTGACTATAACCTTGATTAAGCCAAGAGCGAAAAAGAAAATCTTCAGAATACTRTCAAGTCTTTTGAAGAGTTGGATATTTTACACTTTAAGAATATTAATTTTTTTAAAAAATAATTTAAGCTTATCCCATCATTTTCAACATCAAGATATCAACAGCTTTGCTAACGTTTTAAAAGAAGTTCGGGAAAGACACAAATTAAGGCGTTTCTCCATTAAATGCCACGATATTAGCGTCCTAATATGCTAATTTTCTGGAATGACAATCGCAGAACTTCTTCACTAACTATAATTAATATCTAATTGTTCCAAGGCATAGTTTTGGAACTGAGATGTTTGAGTCTGCGAATCAGCTAATTGTCTACAGTGATTTGGTTCATGGGCTTCACAGCATCACTAGATCCGGCATGCATCATGAATTCTCTTGGAGATAAGAAGACTCCTTGGGAAACRCAAACAATTGTCACACCTCAAAATTGTTATGCTTGTTTGGGAACACTTCGATCCTATATACGTTTGATATCCTCCATCTATTGCTACTACAGGTGGCATACTTCTAATCATCTCTATCAAGGAGGCTGGCACATAATCATTTATCTTCACTAAGGGATCTTCTTTTGTTGGCTGTTCTTGTGGAAGGTTGCTTTACTATAGACATCAATTCCCCAGCCGAAGAGGGCTCCCATGACCATCCTTGAAATGATACTATTGATTCAAATATATCATCCAAACTGCTCTTAAAATCTCCAGAGTACTTCTTTATATAACACTACTGCATATTTAAAGAGCATTACAACTAGCAATCTCAAAAGAACATTTCATGAAAAATCCTTAGAAAAACTGACATATGTCTATAACTCTAAGCTTATCCCATTGTTTATAAACGTTAGCATATGAACAGTTTTTGCTGGCATTTTTAAAAAATCGGGAAGATAAGATGTCCATCCAGTAAATATAGTAATAATAGCATCCTAGGATACTATTTTTCTTGTAGTAATTGTTGCAAAACRTCTTCACTGACTATAATTAGTATCCAATTCAGACAACGGATTGTTTTGGAATTGAGATGTTTGACCCTATGAGTTAGCTAATCATCTGGAACTATAGTGACTTAGTTAATGGGGTTCTTYGCATTACTAGCTCTAGAATGCATCACGAACTCACTTGGAGATAAGAAGGCTACTTGGCAAACACAAACAATTGCCACACCATCAAATTTGTTATGCTATACAAGAACACTTCAATCCTACTTATGTTTGATATCCCTTCATCTATTGCTCACAYAGGTGGCATATTTCTAATCATCTTTATCAAGAAGTCTAGCACATTATCATTTATCTTCACTCATGGATGTTCTTTTCTACGCTGTTCTTGTGGAAGGTATTGTTACAACAGACATCAATTGTCGAGTCGAAGAGAGGCATTGCCACTGGCCATGAATTGATACTGTTAATTCAAAATATGTCATCTAAGTTGCTCTTTAAATCACCAAAGTAATTCTTTATATGACACTACTGCATATGAAATGTGCATCAAAACTAGTATTCTTGAATGAACATTTCATGAAAAATTTATAGAAAAACTCACACATCTCTCTATAACTCTAAGATTATCTGATTGTTTATAAAAGTCAGCATACCAACAGTTTTTGTTGGCATTTTAAAAAATGTCTAGAGAGAACAAAGTAAGATGTTTGTCCAGTAAATGGCGTAATAATAGCATCCTAATATGCTAAGTTTCTTGTAGTGATTGGCACAAAACTTGTTCACTGACTATAATTAGTATCTAATTTAGATGAGGCATAGTTTTAGAATTGAGATGTTCAGTTTCGCAAATTAGCTAATTGTTGGTACTACAGTGATTTGTTTCATGGGGTTCCCAGAATCACTAACTCCAGCATGCATCAAGAATTCTCTTGGAGATAAGGAGGCTCCTTAGCAAATACAAACAATTACCACATCCTCATATTTGTTCTGCTTGTATGGCAACACTTTGATCCTTCTTACTTCTGATATCACTCCATCTGTTGCTACTACAGGTGGTATATTTCTAATCATCTCTATTTGGGACTCCAGCACGTAATAATTTATCTTCACTAATGGATGTTCTTTTGTTGGCTGTTCTTGTGGAAGGTTGTCTTACTATAGACCTCAGTTCTTGAGTCGAAGAGAGATACTCCCACGGGCCTTGAATTATACTATTGATTTAAATATATCATTGGAACTGCTCTTCAAATCTCCAAATTACTTCTTTATTTGACAGTACTGCATAGTTAAAGTGCATGAAAACTAGTATTCTCGAAAGATCATTTCATGAAAAATCCAGAGGAAAACTCACATATGTCTATGACTTTAAGCTTATCTCATAATTTATAAACGACAGCATTTCAGCACCTTTTTGGTACCATTTTAGAAAACATTGGCGAAGATACAAATTAAGATATTTGTCTAGTAAATGTCTTAATAATAGCATCCTAATATGCTAATTTTCTTGTAGTGATTTCTGCCGAACTTCTCTATTCACTATGACTAATATCTAATTGAGACAAGGCATGGTTTTGGAATTGAGATGTTGATCTTCATGAATTAGCTCATTATCTGGCACTACAGTGATTTGTTTCATGGGGTTCAAAGCATCACCAGCTCAAGTTTGCATCTCGAATTCTCTTGCAGATAAGAAGGCTATTTAGCAAACACAAACAATTACCACATCCTCATATTTGTTATGCTTGTACAGGAACACTTCGATCATTCTTGCTTCTAATAAAGGTCAGTGTATAAATAGTTTAAGCTTAGCCTGTCATTTGTAAAGGTCAGCATATATACAGTTCTGCTCACATTTTTAAAAACATCCGGAAACACACAAATTGAGGCATTTGTCCAGTAAAGGCCATAATAAAAACGTCCTACTATGCTTACTGCATTTTCATGTGGTGAATGTGGCAAAACTTTTTCCTTAAATGTAATTAATATCTAATTGAGACAAGGCATATTTTTGGAACTGAGTTGTCCAACTCCGCGAATTAGCTAATAGATTTGCTTCATAGGGTTCTCAGCATCACTATCTCCAACATGCATCACGAATTCTCTTGGAGATAAGAAGGCTCCTTGGCAAAGACAAACAATTACCACATCCTTTTATTTGTTATGCTTGCATCGAGCACTTCGATCTTTCTTACATCTGATGTCCCTCCATCTGTTGCTACTACAGGCGGCATATTTCTCATCTCTTTCAAGGAATCTGTCACATAATCATTTATCTTCACTAACAGATATTCTTTGGTTACTGTTCTTGTGAAAGGTTGTGTTACTAAAGACATTAGTTCTTGAGTCAAAGAGAGGTACTGCCACCAGTCTTGAATTGATACTATTGATTCAAATATATCACCCAATAATTGCTCGTCAAATCTCTAGAGTACTTCTTTATATGATAGTACTGCATAGTTAAAGTGAATCAAAACTAGTATTCTCAAAAGAACATCTCATGAAAAATCCATAGAAAAACTCATATACGTATATATCTCTTGGGTACGTGTAGAAATTAAGACGGTAGGCTCTCTAGTTTTTTTCCAAACTTCATAAATTGAAACTCAACTTGTTCTTTTAAATAACTTTCATTTTATCTTCCTGTGCACTAATTTTATTGATGTACTATTATTCTTGCTTAACCTATTATTGAGATTCGTAAAACTTGAATAGTGTTAACCACAAGTATAGTTTCATCAGAAAATTTTATATCGAAATTAAAAAAACTCAAACTAAAGTACTTAAAATTCAACACTGAGAAAAATCAATGCTTTACCAGAAGAATTGATGAAGAAATGAATCAAAACATAAATTGAAAACCTCGAACTCATCGTGACTATAGCAAAGAGGGAAAAAGAGAATATTCAGAATAGTTTCAAGTCTTTTGAAGAGTTGGATATCTACACTTTCAGAATATTGAATTTTTTTCAAAAAAATTTAAGCATAGCCCGTCATTTATAAATGTTAGCCTATTAACAGTTTTGATCACATGTTAATAAAGTTCGAAAGCACACAAATTAAGGCGTTTGTCCAGTAAATGTCGTAATAATAGCGTACTGATATGCTAATTTTTTATAGCGACTGTCACAAAATTTCTTCACTAACCATAATTAATATCTATTGAGACAAGGCATAGTTTTGGACCTGAGATGTTCAACTCTACAAATTAGCTAATAKTCTTGCACTATAGTGATTTGCTTCATGGGGTTCTAAGCATCACTAGTTCTAGCATGCATCACGATTTGTCTTGGAGATAAGAAGGCTCCTCAGCACAAACAAACAATTACCACATCCTCATATTTGTTATGCTTGCATGGGAACACTTCTATCCTTCTTGCATCTGATATCCCTCCATCTGATGCAACTACAGGGGGCATATTTCTAATCATCTCTATCAGGGACTCCGACATGTAATCGTTTGTCTTCACTAATAGATGTTCTTTTGTTCGCTGTTCTTTTGGAAGGTTTTCTTACTATCAAGATCTGTTGTTGAGTCGAAGAGAGGTACTACCACCGGCCTTGAATTGATAATATTGATTCAAATATGCCATTGAAAATGCTCTTCAAATCTCTAGAGATTTTTAAATTATTGTACTTCTTTATGTGATAGTACTACATATTTCAAGTTCATGAAAACTAGTATTCTCGAAAGAATATTTCATGAAAAATCCATAGAAAACCTCTCATCTGCATATAACTCTAGGATCCACTTTCATAAACACAATTTGCCTGAATAAGGATAATAAAAATTCAATCTCTTTTAAATCTAAAATCTAAAAAGCTTATGTCTGATTCCTCTGCACTAATTTTACTATTGTACTATTATTCTTGCTTAACCTATTACTGAGATTCATAAAATCAAAATGGTGGTAAGCACAAGTGTATTTCCAAAAAGAATTTCAGATAGCAATTCAAACTCAAACTATACCACCGGGCGATATTGTCACGTGACATTCTGCTGGTACTGAAATTCAACAATCAGAAAAATGTATGCTTTTACTAGAAGAAAATCTAAAAGTAAAGAAGTTTACGTTTAATTTTGGTGCAAAAATTTTATTAATGAACTATTATTCCTATTTAATCTACTATTGCAATTCATACAACTAGAATGGTGCGAAGCAAAAATCTAATGTCAACAAAACTTTATATACAAATTCAAAACTCAAACTATAGCACTAGGCGATATTGTCACATGACATTTTGTAGCTATTGAAATTCAACAAAGAAAAATTGACATTTCTACTAAAAGAACGGGTGAAGAATAGAATCAAAACACAAATTGAGAAACTCGAACTCATTTTGACTATACCCATAATTACAATTCTCAAGAGAAAAAGAGAATCTTCAGAAGAATGTCAAGTCTTTTAAGGAGTTTGATTTTTGCACTTTAAGAATATCGAATCTTAGAAAAAATTAAACTTATCCTATCATTTATAAACGTCACATGTCAACAGTTTTGCTAATATTTTAGAAACCATTGGGAAAGGAACCTATTAAGGCATTTGTGCAGTRAATACCATAATAAAAGCACCCTAATATGCTTATTTTCTTGTAGAGACAACCATAGAAGATTTTCACTAACTATAATTAATATCTAATTTAGTAAAGACATGGATGTTTAACCTTGCGAATTAGCTTATCATCTAGCAATACATTGATTTGCTTTATAGGGTTCTTAGGATCCCTAACTCTTGCATGCATCACGAATTATCTTGCAGATAAGAAGGCTCCTAGGCAAACGCAAACAATTCCAATATCCTCGTATTTGTTATGCTTGTATTGAAACACTTAGATCCTTCTTAAATTTTATATCTCTCCATCTGTTGCTACAAGTGACATATTCCTAATCATCTCTATCAGAGAGTCTGGCGCGTCCTCATTTATTTTCACTAATGAATATTCTTTTGTTGGCTAATCTTGTGGAAGGTGTGTGTTACTACATATTAGTGAATCACTCACTTCCTTCAATAATCGTATATGTAAGTATAGATCTTCAGTGGCCATTCCACTAAACTGTCTTACTGTTTGTAGCATTTGGAACGTGATTGGTTTGAGTTCAAATTGTTGGGCTTGAATTTCGGGTATAAGAATGGCAGGATTCAGATCATGCAAGACCGTACAACATATTCCYATATAAATTAAAAATAAAAGATTGAAAGAAGTAAAAGTTAGTTTTGTGACAAGAAAGTGAAAGTGAGAGTTAGTTTCTAAATGCTATAGCATTGTTGAGCATAAGTATGTAAAATCTTATACAATATCACTCAATGTGCTAATGTATGGGATGTAGGGAAACTTATCCATAYATCTATGTAAACTTGCAGTTCCATGAATACTATTTAATTTCATCCTCATAAGATATATGTCCATATTGTTCTTGTGGAAGGTTGTGTTACTACAAACATCAGTTCTCGAGTCAAAGAGAGGCACTGCCACTGGCCTTGAAATGATACTATGGATTCAAATATATCACCCAAACAGCTCTTCAAATCTCCATAATACTTTTTTATATGATAGTGCTGCATAGTTAAAGTGCATCAAAACTAGTATTCTAGAAAGAAAATTTCATGAAAAATCCATAGAAAAACTCACATGTGTCTTGTCATTTATAAATGGCAACATATCAATAGTTTTTGCTGACTTCTTAAAAAGCGGTGGGAAAGAAAAAGTCAAGACGTTTCTCAAGTAAATGCTATAATAATAGCATACTAATATGCTAATTTTCTTGTATTGATTGCCGCAGAACGTCTTCATTGACTATAATTAATATCTAATTGAGACAAGGCATGGTTTTTGAATTGAGATGTTCGACTCCATGAATAAGTTAATCGTCTTGCACTATGGTGATTTGTGTCATGGGGTTCTAAGCATCACTAGCTSCAGCATGCAAGACAAATTCTCTTGGAGATAAGAAGGCTCCTTGGCAAACACAAACAATTACTACATCCTAATATTTGTTATGCTCATATGGGAACACCTCGATCCTACTTACGTCTGATATCCCTCTATCTGTTACTCCTACAAGCGGCATATTCCTAGTCATCTCTATCAAGAAGTCTGGCATATTATCATTTATCTTCACTAACGGATGTTCTTTCGTTGGCTATTCTTGTGGAAGGTTGTGTTACTATAGACATTAGTTCTCGAGAGAAAGAGAGGCACTGTGACTAGCCTTCAATTGATACTATTGATTCAAATACTACTGCATATTTAAAGTGCATCAAAACTAGTATTCTCGAAAGAACATTTCATGAAAGTCCATAGAAAAACTCACATATGTCTATAACTCTTGGCTTATCCTGTCTTTTATGAAAGCTAGCTCATCAATAGTTTTTGCTGGCATTGTAGGAAATGTTGGGAGAGACACAAACTAAGACGTTTGTCAAGTAAATGTCATAATAATAGCATCTTAATTTGTTGATTTTCTTGTTGTGATTGCTGCAGAACTTCTTCACTGACTATAATTGATAGTTAACTGAGACAAGGCATACTTTTGGAATTGAGATGTTCGACTCCACGAATTAGTTAATCATCTGGCACTACAGTGATTTGTTTCATGGGGCTCTAAGCACTACTAGCTTCAGCATGCAGAATGAATTATCTGGGAGATAAGAAGGCTCCTTGTGAAACACAAAGAATTACCACATTCTTATATTTGTTCTGCTTGTACGGAAATGCTTTGATCCTTCTCATATGTAATATCCCTCCCTTTGTTGTAACAGGTGGCATATTTCTAAGCATCTCTATTAAAGAGTCTGGCACATACTAATTTATTATTGCTAATGGATGTTCTTTTGTTGGTTTCTCATGTAAGGGTTATGTTACTACAGACATTAGTTGTCAAGTCAAAGAGAGGCATTGCCACTAGCTTTGAATTCATATGATTGCTTGAAATATGTCATCAAACTTTCTCTTCGAATCTCCATAGATTTTAAAAAATACAGTACTTCATTACATGAAACGGCTACATGTTTAAAGTGCATGAAAACTGGTATTCTCTCAAAAACATTTCATGAAAAATCCAAAAAAAAACTCACCTCTACATATAACTCTAAGCTCCATGTAGAAACTAAGACTAAAGCCTCTATAGTTATTTCCAATATCAAAGGAAGAAACTCAATTTGCTATACTTGTAGATAACCTTCATTGCATTGTTATCCTAGGCACCATTATCATAAAAATAGTAGCTCCCAATAAGTGTAATAAGATTCTATCTCTTTTAAATTTAGAAGCAAAGAAGCTTACATTTGATTCTGGTGCATTAAGTTTATTAATGTTCTATTATTCTCATTTATCCTATGACTGCAATTCATAAAACTAGAATGGCGTTAAGGACAAATATAGTTTGAACAAGAATTTTATGTAGAAATTCAAAATTAAAACTGTAGTACTAGGCAATATTGTCACATGGCATTTTGCAGGTACTGAAATTCAACATTGAGAAAAATCAATGCTTCTACTAGAAAAACGGATGAAGACATGAAGAAAAGCACAAGTTGAGAAACTCGAGTACATCGTTACCATGACCACTACTAAGCAAAGTGGGAGCAATTGAATCTTCAATACAGTGTCAAGTCTTTTGAAGATTTGGATATTTTAGACTATAAAAATATATTGAATTTTTAAAAAAATTAAATTTACCCCATCGTTTATAAATTTCAGCATAGTAATATATTCGTCCCCACAGATTAACTGATTGTCTGGCACTACAATGATTTGCTTCTTGGGATTCTCAACATCATTAGCTCCGACATGCATCACGAATTCTCTTGAGATAAGAAGCCTCCTTGTGAAACACAAACAACTTCCATATTCTTATATTTGTTCTGCTTGTGTGGAAATGCTTCAATCCTTCTCACATGCGATATCCCTCCCTCTGTTGTAACAGGTGGCATATTTCTAATCATCTCTATTAGAGAGTCTGGCACATACTCATTTATTATCACTAATGGATGTTCTTTTGTTGGTTGTTCTTGTGTAAGGTTTGTGTTACTACCTACATTAGTTGTCGAGTCAAAGAGAGGCACTCCCGCCAGCTTTGAATTGATACTATTGCTTGAAATATGTCATCAAACTTTCTCTTCGAATCTCCATAGATTTTAAAAAAATATAGTACTTCATTACATGAAATGACTGCATGTTTAAAGTGCATGAAAACTGGTATTCTCTCAAAAACATTTCATGAAAAATCCATAAAAAAACTCACCTCTGCATATAACTCTAAGCTCCGTGCAGAAACTAAGACTGAAGCCTCTGTAGTTATTTCCAATATCGTAGGAAGAAACTCAATTTGCTAYACTTGTAGATAACCTTCATTGCATTATTAACCTAGGAACCACTATGATAAACATAATTGCTCCTAATAAGTGTAATAATGATTCTATCTCTTTTAAATTTAGAAGCAAAAAAGCTTACGTTTGATTCCAGTGCATTAAGTTTATTAATGTTCTATTATTCTCACCTATCCTATGACTGCAATTCATAAAACTAGAATGGTAGTACAAGGCAATAATGTCACATGGCATTTTACAGGTACTGAAATTCAACACTGAGAAACATTGTTGCTTTTACTAGAAGAACAGATGAAGACACGAATAAAAACAAAAGTTGAGAAACTCGTTACCATAACCACAATTAAGCAAAGAGGGAAAAATTGAATCTTCAGAAGATTGTCGAGTCTTCTAAAGAGTTGGATATTTTACACTATAGAAATATRTTGACTTAAAAAAAAAAATTAAACTTACCCCATCGTTTATAAATGTTAGCATCTCAATAGTTTTATTGTCATTTTAAAAAACATTGGGAAAGATACCTGATAAGGCATTATGAGTATGAGCYAGACTTTCTGAYAGAGAAGATTAGAAATATCCAACATGTAACATCAGATGGAGGAATATCAGATGTAAGAAGGATCGAAGTGTTCATGTAGAAGCACAACAAATATGACCATGGAGTATTTATTTGTGTTTTCCGAGGAGCCTTCTTATTTCTAAGAGAATTCTTGATGCATGCTGGGGCAAGTCATGTTGAGAACCCTATGAAGCCAATCACTATAGTGCCATATGATCAGCTAATTCGAGGAGTTGAACTTCTCAGTTGTAAAACTATGTCTTTTATCAATTATATATTAATTACACTTGGTGCAAGATTTCTGCGGCAGTTCCTAAGAGAAAATAAGCATATTCAGAGGCTATTATCATGTGATTTATTCCCCAAACGCCTTAATAGGTGTCTTTCCCGACGTTTTTAGAATGTCAGCAAAATTGTTGATATTGACTATTATAAATGACTAGATAAGTTTAGAATTTTTTTTTCAAATTCAATATTCTTATAGTGTACAAACTCTTTAAAAAACTTGACACTCTTCTGAAGATTCTCTTTTTCTCTCTTTGTTTACTTATGGTTATGTCATGAGGAGTTCGAGTTTATCAATAGTTGTTTTGATTCGTGTCTTCATCCGTTCTTCTAATGAAAACATAGATTTTTCATAGTTTTGAATTTCAATTGCAGAATGTCATGTGACAATATCGCCTAATACTATAGTTTGAGTTATGAATTTCCATATAAAATTTTTGTTGAAACTATATTTGTGCTTAAAACCATTTCAGTTTTATGAATTGCWGTAACAGGTTAAGTAGGAATATAGTGCATTACTAAAATTAGTGCACCGGAATCAAATTTAAGCTTCTTTTCTTTTAGATTTAAAAGAGATAGAATCACTATTAACCGTATTTGGAGCAACTATGTTTATGACAGTGGTTAGCAGGATGATACTATACTGAAGGTTATCTACAATAACAAATTGAGTTTCTATATATGAATGTTGCAAATAACATCAGAGCCTTCAATCTTTGTTTCCACATGAAGGATAGAGTTTTACGTAGATATGAATTTTTCTATTGATTGTTCATGAAATGTTTTTTYAGAGAATTCTAGTTTTGATGCACGTTAGATATTCGGTAGTGTCATATAAAGAAGTACCATAATTTTTAAAATCGCTGGATATTTATAGAGCAATTTTTGTGACTTATTTAAAGCAATAGTATCAATTCAAGGCCAGTGGTCGTGCCTCTCTTCCACCGGACAGCTAATGTCAGTAGTAACACAAACCTTCCACAAGGATCAGCAACAAAAGAACATCCATTAGTGAAAACAAAYGAGCATGTGCTAGAGTCTTTGAAAGAGATGATTAGAAATATGCCACCTATAGCAACAGATGGATGGATATCAGACGTAAAAAGGATCGAAGTGTTTCTGTACAAGTGTAATGAATATAAGGTTGTGATAATTGTTTGTGTTTGTCAAGGATCCTTCTTATCTCCAAGAGAATTCATGATACATGTCGGAACTGGTGCTAGACGATTAGCTAATTTGCGGATTCGAACCTCTAAGTTCCAAAACTATGTCTTTTCCCAATTAAATATTAATTATAATTAGTGAAGAAGTTTTGAGGTAGTTACTAGAAGAAATTGAGCGTATTAGGACGTATTGTAATGATATTTGCTACACAGACACCCTAATTGGTGAATAAATAACCGGATAAGTTGACAGTTGTTTTAGAAAAATTCAATATTCTTACAGTGTAAAATATTCAATTCTTCAAAAGACCTGAAACGTTTTTGAAGATTCTCTTTTTACCTCTTTACTTAATGATGATTATGGTCACGATGTGTTTGAGTGTCTCAATTTTGGGTTTTTATTCATCTCTTCTTCCATTTTGCACATAAAAGCATCGATTTTTCTCAATGTTGAATTTCAATAACTGTAAAATATCACGTGACAATATCACCTAGTAATATAGTTAGTTTTGAATTTTTATACAAAATTCTCATTGAAACTATATTTTTGCTTAACACCATTCCAGTTTTATGAATTTCTCTAATAGGATAAGTAGGAATAGAAGTACATTAGTAAAACTAGTGCACAAGAATCAGACGTAAGCTATTTTGCATTTAGATTTAAAAGAGATAGAATCACTATTAACCCTATTTGGAGCAATTATGTTTGTGAAAGTGTTCCCTAGGATGAAACTATAATGAAGGTTATTTAAAAGAATAAGTTGAGTTTCTATATAAGAATATTGGGAATACCTAGAGAGGATTCTGTCTTAATTTCTGCACGTAGCTTATGGTTATATGAAGATGTGAAATTTTCTATAGATTTTTCTTGGAGAATACCAGTTTTGATGCACTTTTATAGTAGTGTCATATAAACAAGTAATATAATTTTTAAAATCTCTAGAGATTTGAAAAGCCATTTGGATGATATATTTGGATCGATAGCATCAATCCAAGGTTGGTGGCAGTACCTCTCTTCGACTCAATACTGATGTCGGTAGTAGTAAAAACCTTCCGCATGAACAACCAACAAAGAACATCCATTGCTGAAGATAAATGAGTATGTGCCAGACTCCTTGATAGAATGATTAGAAATATGCCACTTGTAGTAGCAATAGATTGACAGATATCAAACATAAGAAGGATCGAAGTGTTTCCATAAAACAAAACAAATATGAGGATGTGGTAATTGTTTGTGTTTGCCAAGGAGCCTACTTATCCAAGAAAATTCATGATGCATGCCAGAGCTAGTGATGTTGAGAACTCCATGAAGCAAATCTCCATACAGCAAGACGATTAGCTAATTTGTAGAGTCGAACATCTCAGTTCCAAAACATAGTATTTTCTCAATTTGAYATGAATTATAGTTAGTGAAAAAGTTTCGCTGACAGTCACTACAAGAAATTTAGCATATCAGGATGCTAGATTTTTGCCACTTGTAGTAGCAAGAGATGGACGAATATCTATATAAAATTCCTGTTGAAACTATATTTTTGCTTAACACCATTGTATTTTTATGAATTACACTAATAGATTAGTATGAATAATAGTACATCAAAATAATTAGTGCACAAGAATCAAATGTAAGCTTTTTGCTTTTAGATGTAAAAGAGATAGAATCACAATGAACCCTATTTGGGGAAGTTATGTCTAGGGAAGTGTTTCCTATGACCAAACTATAATGAAGGTTATTTGAAAAAAGAAGTTGAGTTTCTATATATGAATGTTGGAAGCAATGATAGAGGCTTCAATTTTAATTTCTACACATAGTTTAGAGTTATATGCATATGTGAGTCTTTCTATGGATTTTCCATGCAACGGTTTTCGGAGAATACTAGTTTTGATGCAACTTTATGGAAGTTTCATATAAAGAAGTACAATAATTTTTAAAATCTCTAGAGATTAGAAAAGCAATTTGAATGATATATTTAAATCAATAGTGTCAATTCAAGGCCGATGGCAGTGCCTGTCTTCGACTTGAAAACTTATATGGGCAGTGATGAAAACATTCCAAAAAAATAGAAAACAAAAGAACATCCAGTGGTGAGAAGAAATTAGCATGCATCAGACTTCTTGATAGAGATGATTAGAAATATGCCATGTTTAGTAGCAACAAATGGAGGGATATCAGAGGTACGAAGGATCGAAGTGTTGTACATGCATAACAAATATGAGGATGTGATAATTGTTTGTGTTTGTGAAGGAGCCTTCTTATCTCAATGAGAACTCATAATGCATGCTGGAGCTACTGATGCTAAGAACCCCATGAAGCAAATCACTATTATGCTAGACGATTAGATAATTTGCAAAGTCAAACATCTCAGTTCCAAAATTACATCTTTTTTCAATTTGATATTAATTATAGTTAGTGAAGAAGTTTTGCAGCAGTCACTACAAAAAAATTTAGCATATTAGGACGCTATTATAATGGCATTTACTGCACAAATGCCTTAATTGGTTTCTATCTTGACATTTTTTAAAATATTAGCAAAAGTGTTGATATGTACACATTCAAAAATAACGGGATAAACTTATTTTTTTTTTAAAAATGAATGTTCTTATAATGGCAAATATCTAGCTCTTCAAAAGACTTGAAACTCTTTTGAAAATTTTGTTTTTTCCTTCTTTGCTTAGTAATGGTTATGGTCATGATGAGTCCTAAGTTGCTCAATTTGTGTTTTGATTCGTTTCTTCTTCTGTTCTTTTAGTAAAAGCATTTATTTTTCTCAGTTTTGAATTTTAGTAACTACAGAATGTCAACGACAATATTGCCTAGTAGTATTTTTTGAGTTTTGAATATTTAAATAAAATTGTTGTTGAAACTATATTTTTGCTTTAAACCATTCTATTTTTATGAATTGCACTAATAGGTTAAGTAGGAATAATAGTACATCAAAAAAGTTAATGCAGGGGCAGACGTAAGCTTTTTCGCTTTTACACATAAAAGAGATAGAACCACGATTAATCCTATTTGGAGAAATTATGTTTAGGAAAGAGCTTGCTAGGATTAAACTATAATGAAGGTTATTTAAAAGAAGTAGTTGAGTTTCTATATGTGAATGTTGGAAGCAACTCCAGAGGCTTCAATTTTAATTTTTGTACTTAGCTTAGAGTTATATGCATGTGTGAGTCTTTCTATGGATTTTCCATGAAATGTTTTTTGGATAATACCAGTTTTGATGCAGATTTATAGAAGTGTCATAGAAAGAAGTAATATAATTTTTAAAATCTCTCGAGATATAAAAACAGTTTTGATAATATATTTGAATTGATGGTGTCAATTCAAGGCTGGTGGCAATGCCTCTCTTCGACTCGACAACTGATGTGAGTAGTAATAAAAACTTCTACAAGAACATCAAACAAAAGAACATCTATTGGTGAAGAGAAATCAGTATGTGCGAGACTCCCCGATAGAGATTATTAGAAATATGCCAATTGTGGTAGCAACAGATGGAGGGATATTAGACGCAAGACACATAGAAGTATTTCCATAAAATCAAAACAAATATGAGGATGCGGTAATTGTTTGTGATTGCCAAGGAGGCTTCCTATCCAAGAAAATTCTTGGCGCATGCCAAAGCTAGTGATGTTGACCCATGGGGCAAATCCTTGTATAGACAGATGATTAGCTAATTTGTGAAGCCAAACATCTCAATTCCAAACTTAGTCTTTTCTCAATTTGATATCAATTATACTTAGTGAAGAAGTTTTTCGGCAGCCACTATGAGAGATTTAGCATATTAGGACGCTATTATAACAAAATTTACTACACTAACGCCTTAATTGGTTTCCATCCTGATGTTTTTAAAAATGTCARCAAAATTGTTGATATGCAAACATTTATAAATAACAGGATACGTGGAATTTTTTTTAAAAAGAATTCATCTTATATTGTAGAATATCCAACTCTTCAAAAGACTTGAAACTCTTTTGAAGAATCTCTTTTTACCTCTTTGCTTAATTATGATTATGGTCACAAAGAGTTCGACTTTCTCAATTTGTGTTTTGACTCGTTTCTCCATCTAATCTTTTAGTAAAAGCATTTTTCTCAGTATTGAACTTCATTAACTGCAAAATATCACGTGACAATATCGCCTAGTAGTATGCTTTGACTTTTGAATTTCTATATAAAATTCTTGGTAAAACTATATTTTTGCTTAACACCATTCTAGTTTTATCAATTTTCACTAACAGATTAAGTGGGAATAATAGTACATCAAAACAATTTGTGCACAGGAATCAGACATTAGCTTCTTTCCTTTTAGATGTAAAAGAGATAGAAGCACTATTAAGCCTGTTTGGAGAAATTATGTTCAGGAAGGTGTTTCCTAGGATTAAACTATAATGAAGGTTATTTAAAAGAAGAAATTGACTTTCTATATGTAATTATTGGAAGCAACTACAGAGGCTTCAATTTTAATTTCTACACGTAGCTTAGAGTTATATGCATATGTGAGTTTTTCTATGGATTTTCCATGAAACATTTTCTGGAGAATTCCAGTTTTAATGGAGTTTTTCGGAAGTGTCACATAAAGAAGTACTATAATTTTTAAAATCTCTAGAGAAAAGCAATTTTGATGACATATTTGAATCGATAGTGTCAATTACAGGCCGATGCCAGTGCCTCTCTTCAACTAAAAAACTTATGTGGGCAGTTATGAAAACCTTCCAGAAGAATAGAAAACAAAGGAACATCTATTGGTGATAAGCAATCAGTAGTAGCAACAAATGGRCGAATATCATACATAAGAATGATCAAAGTGTTTTAAAATGATAACAAATATGAGGATGTTGTAATTGTTTTTGTTTGCCAAGGAGACCTCTTATTTCCAAGAGAATTCATGACGCATGCCGGAGCTACTAATCCTGAGGACCCTATGAAGTAAATCACTGTAGTGCTAGACGAYAAGCTAATTTGTGGAGTCAAACAACTTAGTTCCAAAACTATGTCTTTTCTCAATTAGATATTATTTATAGTTAGTGAAAAAGTTTTGTGGAAGTCACTACAAGAAATTTAGCATATAAGAATGCTATTATAATGGCATTTACTACACAAACGCCTTAATTGGTTTCTATTTTGACGTTTTTAAAAATATTAGCAAAATTGTTGATAAATAGACATTTAAAAATATGGGATAAAATGAAACTTCTTTTAAAAGAAAAGGAATGTTTTTATAGTGTAAAATATCCAACTCTTCAAAAGATTCAAAACTCTTCCCAACATTCTCTTTTTTCCTCTTTGCTTAATAATGGTTATRGTCACAATGAGTCCGATTTTCTCAATTTATGTTTTGATTCGTTTTGTTTTTTGYTCTTTTAGTAAGAGCATTGATTTTTCTCAAATTGAATTTCAATTAGTACATAATATCACGTGACAATATCACCTAGAATATAGTTTGAGTTTTGAATTTCCATATAAAATTCTTGTTCAAACATAATTAACAATTCTAGTTTTATGAATTTCACTAATAGGTTAAGTAGGAATAATAGTACATCAAAACAATTGGTGCACAAGAATGAGATGTTAGCTTCTACGCTTTTAGATGTAAAAGAGATAGAATTACTATTAAGACTATTCGACGAAATTATGTTTAGGAAAGTGTTTTCCTAGGATTAAACTATAATGAAGGATATTTAAAAGAAGAAATTGTGTTTCTATATGTTATTGTGGGAAATATCTGCAGAGGCTTCAGTTTTAATTACAGCACGTAGCTTAGAGTTGTATGCAAATGTGAGATTTTCTCTGCATTTTCCATGAATTTATTTTCATGCARTTTTGTAGAAGTGTCATATTAAGAAGTAATATAATTTTTAGAATCTCTGGAGATTTGAAAAGCTGTTTTGATGCGATATTGGAATTGATAGTGTCAATTCAAGGCCGGTGGCAGTGCCTCTCTTTGACTCAACAACTCATGTGGGTAATAATAAAAACCTTCCACAAGAACAGCAAACAAAAGAACRTCTATTGGTGAAGACAAATCAATATGTGCTGGACTCTTCATAGATATGATTAGAAATATGCTAACTTCAGTAGCAATAGATGGATGGATATCAGACGTAGGAAGCATTGAATTGTTTCCATACAATCATGACAAATATGAGGATGTGGTAATTGTTTGTGTTCTCCA
>MEJB01000041.1:499372-514657 GCA_001752375.1 Rhazya stricta
ACCATAATTGATGCTTTAGCAAATGGAGCATTATTGTCAAAATCTTACAATGAGGCATTTGACATATTGGACACCTTTGAAAGCAATAACCATCAATCGATCACTACCATGATGGCCATAGCAAAAGAGGTCCAAGGAGTCCATGAAATCAATGCTGCTACTACACTTTTAGTTGAAGCTACAAGCCCAATGGATGTGTAGAAAAATTTGAAAATGCCAAAACAATCAAGTGTCAACTATAGTTATTATGGAGATCATCATACTTTTGGCAACTACCCATCCAATCAAGAGTTTGTATGCTATATTGGATGTTATAGTAAGGGAAACAACCCCTTCTCTAACACTTACAATCCTAGAGAGGAAATGCTCAAGCAAATCAAAGTCAAAGACTTGCACATCCTCCTGGTTTTCCATAATATCGAACTAGCATCGATGGCTTGTACAAAGCTAACAACCAACTTCTATGGATGTGCTCTTGAAGGAATACATAGTGAGAAATGATGCTATCATTCTTAACTAAGCTACATTTTTAGAATCTTGGAGAATCAAGTGGGTCAGATTGCTTCGACACCAAACACCAAACAACAAGGTACTCTACCTAGTAATACAAAAAATTCCATAAGAGCTAGAGAAAAGCAATGTAAGGCACTAAACACCAAACAACAAGGTCACTAAGCATATTGAGGAATGTTGTAGCATCATATACTCAAAGGAAGAARAAGAACAATTGGAATGAAGCAGCATTGTCATGGGTAGACTCGTATCAATCATTTGATGGAATTGAAAGAATATTTGGATTCCTTAATCTATCTTAGAGACGTATAGAGCCTCTCAAGCCATCAATTGAAGATCTACCAGCAGTGGAGGAAATGACACTATTGTCTAATCTTAAGTGTACCTATTTTGAAAAAGAAAGGAAGTTGCAAGTTATCATTGATTTAGTATTGGATAAGCAAAGGAAGATAAGTTGATGGCTATTTTCACAAGTTAAAAAGGCTTTTCGGTGGACAATGGCGGATTTCTTATATTGGAATAAATCCTACCATAGCAATTCTGGAACTCAAATCACTATGAAACAAATCATTGTAGTGTCAACGATTAGCAAATTCATAGAGTCGAACCTCACAATTTCAAAACTATGCCTTGTCTAAATTACATATTAGTTATATTCGGTGATGAAGTTCGCCAGCAATCACTACAAGAAAATTAGCATATTAGGATGCTATTATTACTGCATTTAGTGGACACATATCTTAATTTGTTTCTCTCCTGACATTTTTTAAAATTTTAGCAAAAATTGTTGATATGCTGACTTTTATAAACAACGAGATAAACTTAGAGCTATAGACATATGTGAGCTTTTCTATGGATTTTTCATGAAATGTTCTTTCAAGACTTCTAGTTTTGATACACTTTAAACATACAGTAGCCTCATAAAAGTAATTACTCTCGAGATTTCAAGAGCTGTTCGAATGATATATTAGAATTAATAGTATCAACTCAAGGCCAGTGCCAATGCCTCTCTTTGATTCGAGAACTGATATCTGTAGTAACACAACCTTCCACAAGAACAGCAAACAAAAGAACATCCATTAGTGATAGTGTGCTAGACTCCTTGATAGCAATGATAAGAAACATTGTTGCCTGTAGGAGCAACAGATAGAGGGATATTAGACATAAGTAGGACCGAAATGTTCCCATACGAGCACAACAAATATGAAGATGTGGTAATTGTTTATGTTGTTGAAGGAGCCTTCTTATCTCCCAGAGAATTCGTGTTGTATGCCAGAGCTAGTGATGCTTAGAACCCCATGATATATATCACTGTCGTGCCAACGATTAACTAATTTGCTGATTCGAACATCTCAATCACTACAAGCAAATTAGACTATTATGACGCTATTATTACGGCATAAACTCGACAAATGTATAAATTTGTGTCTCTCTCGATGCTTTTTAAAATTCTAGCAAAAACTATTCATATGTTGACTTTTATAAACAATGGGATAAGGTTAGAATATAGACATATGTGAGTTTTTGTAAGGATTTTTCATGAAATGTTCCTTTGAGAATGCTAGTTTTGATGCACTTTACATATGGACTAGTGTCATATAAGGAATTRCTCTGAAGATTTGAAAAGCAGTTTGGATGWTGTATTTGAATCAATAGTATCAATTCAAGGTGGGCGGCAGTGCCTCTCTTCGACTAGAGAACTGATGTCTATTGTAAAACAACCTTCAACATGAACTGCCAACAAAAGAACATCCATTAATGAAAATGTGGAAGAAGTTCTTCGGCAATCACTACAAGAGAATTAGCATATTAGGATGCTATTATTATGGCATTTATTGGACAAACATCCTAATTTGTGTCTCTCCCGGCATTTTTTTAAATGCAGCAAAAAATGTTGATATGCTGATTTTTATAAATGACGAGATAATCTTAGAGCTATAGACATATGTGAGGTTTTTTAAGGATTTTGCATGAAATGTTCTTTCAAGAATAGTCAGTGAAGAAGTTCTACGGCAATCACTGAAGAAAATTAGCNGATTTAAAAAATATTGACCACATATAAAATGTCTAACCCTAGTTGGCACACAATTTCACGAGATCAAACAAATATTCATAAAAGTAAAATCTGGGATGTTACAGTAAAATATCTAACTCTTCAAAAGACCTGAAACTCCTCTGAAGAATTTCTTTTTACCTCTTTGCTTAATTATGATTATGGTAAAAATGATTCCGAATTTTCAATTTGTGTTTTGATTCGTTTCTCCTTCTGTTCTTTTAATAAAAGCATTGATTTTTCCCAGTGTTGAATTTCAGTAACTGCGAAATGTCACATGACAATATCGCCCAGTAGTATGGTTTGAGTTTTGAATTTCTATATAAAATTCTTGTTGAAGCTATATTTTTGCTTAACACCATTATGTTTTTATCAATTTTCACTAACAGGTTAAGCGGGAACAATAGTTCATCTAAACAATTTGTGCATAGGAATAAGACATTAGCTTCTTCACTTTTAGATGTGAAAGAGATAGAATCACTAGTAAGCCTATTGGATAAATTATGTTTAGGAAAGTGTTCCATAGGATTAAGCTATAAAGAAGGTTGTTTAAAAGAAGAAATTGACTTTCTATATGTGATTGTTGGAAACAACTACAGAGGCTTCAGTTTTAATTTCAGCACGTAGCTTAGAGTTATATGCATATGTCAGTTTTTCTCTGGATTTTCCACGAATTTATTTTTGGAGAATACAAGTTTTGATGCAGTTCGGTAGAAGTGGCATATAAAGAAGTACTAAACATTTTAAAATCTCTRGAGATTTGAAAAGCTGTATTGATGATATATTGAAATCGATAGTGTCAATTCAAGGCCAGTGGCAGTGCTTGTCTTTGACTCGACAACTGATGTAGGTAGTAATAAAAACCCTCGACAAGAATAGCAAACAAAAGAAAGTCTATTGGTGAAGGGATATCAGTATGTGCTAGACTCTTTGATAGATATGATTAGAAATATGCCACCTGCAGTAGCAACGAAATGAGGRATATCAGACGTAAGAAGGATTGAAGTGTTTCCATGCAGCCATGATAAATATGAGGATGTGGTAATTGTTTATGTTTGCCAAGGAGCCTTCTTATCTCTAAGAGAATTCATGATGCACACCGAAGCTAGTGATGCTGAGAACCCCATGGAGCAAATCACTGTATAGCCAGACGATTAGCTAATTTGTGGAGTTGAACATCCAAGTTCCAAAACTACATCTTTTCTCAATTTGATATTACTTATAGTTAGTGAAGAACTTTCGCGGCAGTCACTACAAGAAATTTAGCATAGTAGGACGCTATTATAACGGCATTTATTGCGTATGAATAGGTTTCCTGACTTTTATAAAACATTGGGAAAGACACCTACTAAGGAATTTGTGCAGTCAATATGATATAAAAAGCATCTAAATATGCTAATTTTTTTTCTAGCGACTGTCACAGAACTTCTGCACTAATTATAATTAATATCTAATTGAGAAAAGACATAGTTTTGGAATTGACATGTTCGACTCTGCAAATTAGCTGATTGTCTTATAGTACTATGCGATATAGTCACGTGACATTCCTGGGGTTTTCAGCATCASTAGCTCTGAAATGCATATCGAATTCTCTTGGAGATAAGAATTATCCTCGGTAAAAACAAACAATTACCCCATCCTCATATTTGTTTGTATGGAAACACTTTGATCCTTCTACGTCTGATAACCCTACCATCTATTGCTACACGTAGCATATTTCTAATTATATCTATCAAACAGTCTGGCACATACTCATTTATTTTCAATAATGGATGTTCTTTTGCTGGTTGTTCTTGTTGAAGGTTTGTGTTACTATTGACATTGTTGTCAAGTCGAAGAGCGGCACTGCGACCGACCTTGAATTGATACTATTGCTTAACATATATCATCAAAACAGCAACTTAAATCTCCAGATATTTTAAAAATTATAGTACTCTTTATATGACACTACCGCATATTTAAGGTGCATCAAAACTAGTATTCTGCAAAAAACATTTCATGAAAAATCCATACAAAGACTCACATCTGTATATAGCTCTATGCTCTTTGTAGAAACTAAGACAAAATCCTCAATAGTTATTTTCAACATTCATATATAGAAACTCAATTTGTTTTTGTAGACAGCCTTCACTATAATGTCATCCTAGGAACCACTATCATAAACATAATTACTCCAAATAAGTTTAATAATGATTTTGTTTCTTTTAAATCTAAAAGTAAAGRAGCTCACATTTTATTAGCGTGCACTAATTTTATTAATGTACTATTATTCCCACTTAACCTAGTAATGCAATTCATAAAACTAGAATGGAGTTAAGTACAAATTTAGTTTCAACAAGAATTTAATATAGAAATTCGAAACTCAAATTATAGTACTAGGCGATATTGTCATATAACATCTGCAAGTACTGAAAGTCACACTAAGGAAAATCAATGCTTTTACTGGAAGAATGGATGAAAAACTGAATCAAAACACAAATTGAGAAAGTTGGACTCATCGTCACAATAACCATATTAAAGCAAAGAGGGAAAAACGGAATCTTCAGAAGAGTGTCAAGCCTTTTGAAGAGTTAGATATTTTACACTACAAGAATATTGAATTTTGAAAAAGAAAATTAAAACTTATCGCTTCATTTATAAACGTTAGCATATAAACAGTTTTGCTAACATTTTGAAACATGTTGTGAAAGACACTTATTAGGACATTTGTGCAATAAATACCATCATAATTGTGTCCTAATATGCTAATTTTCTTGTAAGGACTACCGTAAAATTCTACACTAACTATAATTAATGTGTAATTCAGAAAACACATAGTTTTGGAACTGAGATGTTCGACACTATATTGAATTGCTGATAGTCAAACTCAAACCATAGAAGCAAAACGTTGGAAAAGATACCTAATATGGCATTTCTGCAGTAAATACTATAATAATAGATCCTGATGTGCAAATTTTTTGGTAGTGACTGCCGCATAACTTCTTCATTCACAATAATTATTATTTCATTGAGAAAAGACATAGTTTTGAAACTGAGATGTTCGATTCCACGAATTAGCTGATTGTCTAGCACTATAATGATTTGGTTCTTCAGGTTCTCTGCATCACTAGCTCCGACAAGCATCACGAATTCTCTTGGAGATAAGGAAGCTCCTTGTGAAATACAAACAATTACCACATTCTCATATTTGTTATGCATGTATGGAAGCATTTTGATCCTTTCTATATATGATATCGCTCTATCTGTTGTTACAGATGGCATGTTTCTAATTATCTCTATCAGAGAGCTTGAAATTTACCATGAAAATTGCTCTTCAGATCTCTATAGATTTTAAAAATTACATTACTTCTTCATATGACACTACATCATATTTATAGTGCATCAAAACTGGTATTCTTCAAAAAACATTTCATGAAAAATCCATATAAAAACTCTTATCTACAGATAACTCTAAGCTCYAGATAGAAACTAAGATTAGGGCCTCTGTAGTTATTTCCAACATTGTATAAGGAAACTCAATTTGCTCTTGTAGATAAGCATCATTACAGTTTCATCCTAGGAACCACTGTCATAAACATAATAGCTGCAAATATGGTTAGTAATGATTCTATCTCTTTTAAATTTAAAAGCAAAGAAGCTTACGTTTGATTCCGGTGCATTAAGTTTATTAATGTACTATTATTCCTACTTAACCTATTACTGCAATTCATGAAACTAGAATGGTCTTAAGCACAAATATAGTTTCAAAAAGAACTTTATATTGAAATTCTAAACAGAAACTGGAGTACTAGGTCATATTGTCACATGACATTCTGCTACTATTGAAATTCAATTATGATAAAAATCGATGCTTTTACTAGAAGAACGGATGAAGACCCTAATTCAAACACAAATTGAGAAGCTCAGACACATCTTTACCACAACCACAATTAAGCAGTGTTGGGAAAAAGACAACCTTTAGTAGAGTGTCAAGTCTTTTGAAAAGTTGGATATGTTTTACACTATAAAAATATCGAATTTTAAAAAAATATTAAACTTAACCCGTCATTTATAAACATCAGTATATCAACTTTTTTGCAGACATTTTAAAAAATTTTGAAGGGTACTAAATAAGGCATTTTTGCAATAAATACGATAATAATATCGTCATAATATGTAAATTATTTTTAATGACTGCTGTAGAATTTCTTCGCTAAAAATAATTATTATCTTATTGAGAAAAGACATAGTTTTGGACGTGAGATGTTCGACTCCATGAATTAGCTAATTGTCTTCCACTAAAATGATATGCTTCTTAAGATTCTTAGCATCACTAGCTCCGACATGCATCCCGAATTCTCTTGACATAAGAAGGCTCCATATRAAACACAAACAATTACCACATTCTCACATTTGTTATGCTTCCATGGAAACACTTTGATCCTTCTTACGAATGATATCCCTCCCTCTGTTTTAACAGGTGGCATATTTCTAACCATCTCAACTATAGAGTCTGGCACATACTTATTTATTATCGCTAATGGATGTTCACTTGTTGGTTGTTCTCGTATAAGGTTTATGTTAATACTAAAATTAGTTGTCAGGTCGAAGAGAGGCACTGCCACCAGCTTGAATTGATGCTATTGCTTGAAATATGTCATCAAACTTTCTCTTCAAATCTCCATAGTTTTGAAAAAATTGACGCTTTTATGAGAAGAATGGATGAAGACACGAACAAAAACACAAGTTGACAAACTCAGATATATCGTTACCATAACCACAATTAAGAAAAGTGAGAAAAAATGAATCTTCAATAGAGTGGCAAGTCTTTTGAAGAGTTGGACGTTATGCACTATAAAAATATATTGAATTTAAAAAAGAAAATTAAACTTACCCCATCATTTATAAATGTGGACATATCAAMAATTTTGTTGTCATTATAAAAGATGTTGGGAAGGATACCTAATAAGGCGTGTCTGCAGTAAATACGATAATAATAGCCTCCTAATATGCTAATATTTTTACTACTAACTGCCGTAGAACTTCTTTACTAACGATARCCATTTTCTCAATTAAGAAAAGACATAGTTTTGGACCTAAGATGTTCATCTCCATGACTTAGTTGATTGTCTAGCAATACAATGATTTGTTTCTTGGGATTCTCAGCATCACTAGCTCTGACATGCATCATGAATTATCTTGGAGTTAAGAAGCCTCCTTGTGAGACAAAAACAATTACCACATTCCCATATTTGTTCTGCTTGATCGGAAACACTTTGATTTTTCTTACGTATGATATCCCTCCATCTGTTGTTGCAGGTGGCATATTTCTAATCATTTGTATTAGAGAGTCTCCCACATACTCAATTATTTTCACAAATGATTGTCCTTTTGTTGGTTTTTCTTGTGTAACRTTTGCGTAACTACCAACATCAGTTGTCGAATGGAAGAGAGGCACTGGCACCGACCTTGAATTGATAATATAGCTTGAAATATGTCATCAAAACAGCTCTTCAAATCTCCATAGATTTTAAAAATTACAGCACTTCTTTGTATGACACTACTGCATATTTAAATTGCATCAAAACTGGTATTCCCCCAAAACCATTTCATGAAAAATCCAAAAAAAACTCACCTCTGCATATAACTCTAAACTCCATGTAGAAACTAAGCCTGATGCCTTTGTAATTATTTCCAATGTCATATAAAGAAACTAAATTTTCTCTTGTAGTTAAATCTTCATTACATCATAAACATAATAGCTCCAAATAAGTGTAATAATGATTCTATCTCTTTTAAATTTAAAAGCAAAGAAGCTTACGTTTGATTCTAATGCATTAAGTTTATTAATATACTATTATTCCTCCTTATCCTATTAGCAATTCATAAAACTAGAATGGTGTTAAGCACGAATGTAGTTTCCACAAGAATTTTATATAGAAATTCAAAACTCAACTGTACTACTAAGCAATAGTTTCACAAGGCATTCTGTAGTGAGAAAAATCAATGCTTTTACTACAAGAACAGATGAAGATCGGAATAAAAACACAAGTTGAGAAACTCRGACACATAGTTACAATAACCTCAATTAATCAAAGTGAGAAAAATTGAATCTTCGGTAGAGTGTCAAGTCTTTTGAAGAGTTCGATGTTTTACACTATAAAAATATTGAATTTAAAAAAAATTAAACTTACCCTGTCATTTATAAACATCAGCATATTAACCATTTTGCTGACATTTTAAAAAACTTTGGGAAGGATACCTAATAAGGCGTTTCTACAGTGAATACGACAATAATAGCGTCCTAACATGCTACTATTTTTTTCTAGTGACTTCCATAGAACTTTTTCACTAACTATAATCATTATCTCATTGAGAAATGACGTAGTTTTGGAACTCATATGTTCTATTTCATCAATTAGCTGATTGTCTAGCACTATAATGATTTACTTCTTGGGACTCTCAGCATCACTAGCTCCGACATGCATCACGAATTCTCTTGGAAATAAGAAGTCTCCTTGTAAAACACAAAGAATAACCACATTCTTATATATATCATGCTTGTATGGAAACACTTCGATCCTTCGAACGTATGATATCCCTTCGTCTGTTGTTACAGGTGGCATGTTTCAAATCATCTCTATCAGAGAGTCTGGCACATGCTCATATATTTTCACTAATGGATGTTCTTTTGTTGGTTTTTCTTGTTTAACRTTGGAGCAATTATGTTTATGAAAGTGGTTCATAGGATGACACTATAATGAAGGTTATTTACAAGAACAAATTGAGTTTTTACATATGAATGTTGTAAATAACTGGAGAGGCTTCCAAATGATTGTATTCCAATATCACACAATGYACATTGCTCTCATATGCTTTTCATTATTAGAAAATAGGAGACAATAATCCTCATATTGATGTGGCTATAGTTATAGTATGATTTTCATAATGACTTATACTCATATTTTGTATGATTATATGTAAGAACATAAAATCAAGCCTCATGGACTTCAAGATGTCAAATGGACTCAAGTGAAGTTGTTCAACTTATCTTTGTAGAGATATAGGTGGTTGTAGTCTTTATCTTAGTACATAGGCTAAGTCTTCTTTATCTAGAATTGTACATAGACTTAGATTTGATTTCTTTGCTAAAGCTATTTGAATCCTTGCATAAAATATTTTCCCGAATGTGTTCAAATGAGTTAATCTATTGGAGAAACATATGTATTATCTTTAAAGCATAGGTCGGATACAAAATGTTTTTTTTCCATTACTAAGGGGAGTATATAAGGACTTATAGGTCTTCTTTAATATCGAGAACTCTTCTATTCAAAGATATTATCTTGAGAGAACATCTTCAAAAGTATTCATTGATTATTCATACATCAAGTGCAAGGAATCATTTAGAAAAGTTTAGAAATCAAATATATTGATCTTAATTTTCATGTACTTAAAGAGTGAAAAACTTTAACAAACTCTCTCTATTTTTTAGAAAACGTTTCCAAGTTTGTCTAGGACATAAACCTTTGTTGAAAGGTGGACCATGATATTGTAAAAGGGTTCTTAAGTATTAGGTGAGCCCTTTGGGTAAAAGTTATTGTGACTTTCGTAGTATGAGTATGACTAGGTAGTGGATGTTAATTTCAAGGAAAATGGAAAAACTTTCAAAATTTTAAGAGTATGACCCTAGGTAGTGGATGTTAATTTCAAGGAAATGGAATAACTAAAAATCTTGTGTCCTTGTGCTTATTGGTTTCACTCTTTAATTTTATGCCTTAAATTGGTCGGTGTGGATTTTACTATACTCTTAATTGCACTTAGCATTTATTGCATCTGCCAAGTATTTAAGTCTTTGTCAATAGGGGTGAAAACTTTACATTTGCTAGAAAAAGTTTTTTAAAACATAATTCATCCTGCTCATGAACTAATGCTACATTTTCCCCTTTAACCAGAATAGAAGAATTTAGAAAGGAAATATAGTGAAAGTTAAGTCTAAGAATGGGGATGGTAATGTCTACAAGGGAATGAATAATGGATACTTTCTACCTTTCTTGTGTTCCCTTACGTAGAGGATGCGAAACAACAAGAACTCCTTATTTATCTTTTAACTAACTAATTCAAATATTTGAAATCTAATCTACTAAAGAAATTATTCTTTAAATATCACCAAGGGATATATATCAATAGAAGTCCACCCGAGATATAAGGAAATCTCCCAAATATATGTCAAGATATGGCTCAACCTTCATAAATCCGCACAACTTGTATGCACATACAGTTGTTTGGGTGCATTATAGTTCTATATACCCATACGCTCTCTTAAAAGTGTTTCTAATTCTTTATTACTAAAATCCATGAAAATTACCATCTTTTCTTAAACTTCCTCCCAAGAGAAAATATCAAAATAATCCCCATAYTAGTCAAACATCCATTCAAAATTCAACTAAAGTTATATCAAATACTACACTAATATTAACTTTTTCAACTCCCCCACACTTAGATTATGTTTGTCTCAAGCATTACCAGCACAAAACTCAAAACATACAAACTCTAATAGAAAGAACTTGTATTTCGTAGTATCTTGATCAAAGTAAGTGCTATATCCTCGTAATAATTACTTAAAAGTAAAACACAGATCACTCAAAGTATATGTGAGAATTATAATCACTGAAATTGTCACAAAAGATTGGATTACCATAAGCTTGTGAATTTATCAAATCTCACCATTATAATTTAAAATCTCCACACTAATCAAAATGTTCTTATTTGGTTGTAATTTGGCTAGGGTAAAATGGTACGACAAATAGAAGGATACAAGAAGGGTTTATAACATCAAAAGAAATGTAAAACTGATCAAATGACTTCAACTTTGCAGCATCATTCAAAAATTTTCAGCAACTATTTCCTAAAAGAAACACATTTTAATCTTCATGAGAAACATCATAAAGTAGTCCAAGATTTCAACAATTCATAACATTGCCACTGCTTTCAATCATTGCTCTTTTAGTTCTTTTCTCTTGTTTCTTTTTTTTTTCTTTTTTTCTTCTTTCCCATTCTCTCTTTTTTCTTGTTCTCCATTTCCTTCTCTTTGAACAATAAAACTCCTTCATGAGAGAATTCAAAACATAGCTGCTGAACACATTTATGTCATTGAGGCTGCTATAAAAATCCAACGAATTAATACATAAACTAAAAGCATCCCATCTTCACCTCTAGTCKTGCTTACTCAAATTTAGTGTAAGCAATGGCATTAATCAAGAGCAGAGTTAACCAGAAAATTACTATTTCAAAAGTTGAGAATGAGACAATTCGTTAAGTCACATTGTCAAAATGTTATAATAGTATTTTAAAGAAGGCCAATGAAATTTGTACCCTTAGTGGTGTTGAGGTTGTGGTAGTTATTCTCTCCCCACGCCAAAATTTTTACTCTGTCAACTGCCCTTCTATTGAACACTCACAAGTCTCTTCACACCGCAAACCATCGAATACACCTAGAATCTTATCTTTAATTCTAACTCTAATTATAGGCATTACATTGTATATATCTTATATGTCCAAGGTTCAATAAGGATAATTAAATAGATAATCTTTTCATCTTTACCTCTTATGTTAGATTTACATTTTCAATTAAAGGATAACCTAAGCGAGTTTCATCATATATCAATGAAGCCAAAAAGAATATGGCAAATTTTAGAAATTGTAAAATTTTGGTTGAGCAACCTTCGTCAACAGGTATTTCGTTTGGATCCTTTGTGTGGAAAAAAAATAAATTTCACTCAAAATATATCATTGAGACCACATTACTTGGCGGAACATGATTTATGTACCAGTCATCTTAGGTAATTTAACATTAAATCTTTCTTTTTAATTTATATTAATAATTTAAGTTTTCGTGTGTTAGAGTTCACATTTTATGCAAAGAGATTGAATAGAAAGCACAAGGCAACCCATTTTTTTAAATTAGTTTAAGCAATGACACGAGTAAAGAGTAATAGTCACTACTTCACTACTTCAAAAACTCAGAATGAGACTAGTAGTGAAGTCACTATTTCACTAATACATAGAAATAAACCATCCCATCATTGCCAGAAAAGCACTACTTCAAAAACTGAGAATGAGACTAGTAGTGAAGTCACATTCTCAAAACGTTGTAATAGTCTTTTAAAGAAGGCCAATGAAATTTATACCCTTACTGGTGCTCAGGTTGGACTTGTTATTCTCTCTCCTTGCCCAATGGCGACTCTTTCAGCAGCCCTTCTATTGAATCCATCGTAGAGAGGTATGATGCTGAACACCCGCCACCACCTGAAGATGATAAACAGATAAGGACGAAGCCTCATTCTGATACAAATCTACAGAAGCTAAAAGGAGAACTTCATATTGCTAAAAAGACATTGGTCGTTGAGAAGATTCATGAAARAATCCTTGATCAATTGGCACAGGCTTTGAAAAATTATCTTTCGTCGCAAGCTGGGGCTATTAGCACAGATGATGACAATTGTTCTGAAGGATCCAATAATCCTCATGGCCATGAGTAGGGTTGTCATTTTAAGATTTTCTATCATTGCAGACTTAACTCGTTAGGTAATATGTTATWTTTCTATTTTGTAGTTAAGGTTATGTAAGATTGCTCCTTTTGGTTATCTCGTTTTTGGGGGTAAACATATTGCATAGTCGTAAATTAAAATTGTGGTTTTTGTTCAAATTGAGGTTTTCCTTCAATTGTGTTTTGATAGTTGGAGAACTAAGAGCAAAGGTCTTTGAATATAAACCTACACAAGCCACTTATGAAGGTCCCACACTTAAAGATAATTCAATCAAAGAACCAAAATGCAATCTTAGATTTAGATATGATTCAAAAGAGGATATGTAAATCACAAAAATTTGAAACAGAGAAGATCACATTTACTTAAACCTTTACATCATCGAACCCACCTAGTAAAATAGTTACTATAATGCCGCTATCCCTCATTCAATTCATTCTAACAGACAAGAAATAGGACAAAAAACAAACTTTTCAATGAAGATTCAAAAGTAACGGAAAAGAAAACTTGTCTTAAAAAAAGTAAAAGATAGCTGTTATGCTTTTCTTAAAGGAAATTCAAGAATAAGTCTAAACTTTGTTGGCATGCTCGAGATTAGATTTCACTTTTAGCATCGTTTTCTACCTTCACTTTTCTGGCGACTCTTCTTTCATGTGTTGTGATATGTTTTGAAAATATCTCATTTTAATCCCTATATTACGCAATTTTTACCTAATTTTTTGCATATTATCAGAGCAATTGCTAATTTTTAACTTAGTTTCAGATTGATCGAGAGTTGGTGTGTTAACAACTTTACTTAGTCCTAAAACTGCTTTATTGCCGCTAAAAGGCTTTGGTCTTGAAGGATAATATTCAAAGAATACAGCAATGCTACAGGATTAGAGCTTTCGAGGAGACACGTGGAACAAATATAAAAGACATATCTGCAGCATTGAATATATAATCAGGGAGAAAACAACATAAAGAGAGCTAATGAAATTGACTTCAAATTATTTACCTAAATGTCGTACCAGAAGAAAAGCAGTGGCATCCACATTATCGAAAATAGAGGCTATAAGATGAATGTTGGCAGCTGATTGTCAGAAGCTGAAGACTACCACATTACCAAGTGAGCAACGTCTTGGGTCTATACAAGGATCAGCTGAACAGAAAGAAGAGTAGATGTAGAGTAGATAGAATAGTTCATAAAATAGTCTGTAGTTCAGATTATTAGGAGTTAGAATACAAGATAGATTAGCTAAGGGTTTCCTTCGATAGAAGGACCCTTGTTGTTAGTGTAGCTTTCTTTGTCTCATTTTTAAGGATGGACGACAGTCATCCTTTACTAAAACATTTCATCTTGATGTTTCGATCCAGCATTTTTTTACAACAATTGCAGGAGTTCTATTAGTTTCTGATGTTTCTTTCTCATCTAAGGCCTGACAAAGGTGAACAGCCCAAGATTAGGATTTATTTTGTTATCAAGTAGTAGGTCTTGTCACTGACCAAACTTCAAAGCATTTGACGCTCAACCCGGCGACATTCAAATCTATTGAAGAATCAGACCAGAATGATTTTTTAATGGTCATATAATTATCTAAGAAATCTAGTAATCGTTATTTAGCGGTGATCATTCGATTGTATTACTCGGCATGTTTAACTAATGTTCATTTATCGTATTTTCGTTTACTATTGTTCAGTGCTCAATGGTCGATAAGGACTTACGTATTTTTATCCGTATTTTACAAGCCTCGTATCGATACATTATAGTATATATTGTATAGTGGGACGAAGCTGTCGCCCGATTACTATATTATTTTGTTTGTCCGTTATCATTCGACCTTCTGTTATATTGGTGATAGGGTATGAGGGTATGGACCCGTTGATATCTCAAATGTGGTTGGATTATGCGGAGAAGCCTATTTAATGGCGGGAGTAGTTGAGGTTCTATTTGAACTGGAATTAGAGTTAGTCGCGACTCAAACGGTTTACGGATGTACATTGTCCCGATGGCCCTCGGAACCCTAAAAACAGGGATTGGGAGATGTTGACAAATAATATCTTAAAAGTGGAACGTGTAAAATGGTGTGACGGAACCGTTATTACGACGATGAAAGAACCGGTGACAACTGCAAAACGCGATTTCCAATCTCATTGCGAAGACTGAAAGATTCGATCTTGCCTAAGCAACTACACAGTTTTCTTCAAGTGACTTAT
>MEJB01000041.1:520460-551518 GCA_001752375.1 Rhazya stricta
AAGAGAATTTGTGATGCATGCCGGCCCTAGTGATGCTGGAACCTATAAAACAAATCACTATAACATCAATGGCTATCTACTTTGCAGAGTCGAACATTACAATTCCAAAACTATAACTTGTCTAAATTAGATATTAATTATAGTCAGTGAAGAAGTTCAGCGGCAATCACTACAAGAAAATTAGCATATTAGGATGCTATTATTACTGCATTTAGTGGACAAACATCTTAATTTGTGTCTCTCCCGCCATTTTTTTAAAATGCCAGTAAAATTTGTTGATATGTTGACTTTTATAAACGACGAGATAAACTTAGAGTTATGGACATCTGTGAGTTTTTCTATGCATTTTTCATGAAATGTGCTTTCGAGAATACTAGTTTTCATGCACTTTAAATATGGAGTAATGTCATATAAATAATTACTCTTGAGATTTGAAGAGTAGTTTGGGTGATATGTTAGAGTCAATTGTATGAATTCAAGACCAATGGCAGTGCCTCTCTTTGACTCGAGAGCTGATTTTGTAGTAACAAAACCTTCCACAAGAACACCCAAGAAGAAGAACATCCATTATTGAAGATAAATGATTATATGTCAAACTCCTTGATAGAGATGATTAAACATATGCCGCTTGTAGGAGCAATATTTGGAGAGATATTACGTAAGAAGGTTCGAAGTGTTCTCTTTCAAGCATAACAAATATGAGGATTTGGTAGTTGTTTGTGTTTGCCAAGGAGCCTTCTTATCTCCAAGAGAATTCGTGATGCATGCTAGAGCTAGTGACGCTGAGAACCCCATGAACAAAATCACTGTAGTGCCAAACGATTAGCTGATTTGGAGAGTCAAACATCTCACTTCCATAACTTTGACTTGTGTCAATTAGATATTAATAATAGTTAGTGAAGAAGTTCTACGGCTGTCACTACATAAAAATTTGCATATTAGGACGCTGTTATTTCTACATTTACTGGACAAATTGCTTAATTTGTATCTTTCCCGCCTTTTTCAAAAATGTATGCTAAACTATTGATATGCTGACATTTATAAATGACGGGATAAGCTTAGAGTCAAGGACACATGTGAGCTTTTCTATGGATTTTTCATGAAATGTTCCTTCGAGAATACTTATTATGCACTTTAAATATGGAGTAATGTCATATAAAGAAAATACTATGGAGATATGAAGAATAGTTATGATGACATATTTCAAGCAATAGTATCAATTCAAGTCCTGTGGTAGAGCCTCTCTTTGACTCGAGAATTGATGTTTGTAGTAACAAAACCTTCCACAAGAACACCCAACAAAAGAACATCCGTTATTGAAGATAAATGATTATGTGCTAGACTTTTGATAGAGATGATTAAAAATATGCCTTATGTAGGAGCAATATGTAGAGGGATATTACATAAGAAGGATCGAAGCGTTCCTATACAAGCATAACAAATATGAGGATGTGGTAATTGTTTGTGTTTTCCAAGGAGCCTTCTTATCTCCAAGAGAATTCTTGATGCATGCCAAAGCTAATGATGCTGAAAACCCCATGAAACAAATCACTATAGTACCAGACAATTAGCTAATTCGCGGAGTCGAACATCTCAATTCCAAAATAATGCCTTATATTGATTAGATATTACTATGGTCAGTGAAGAGTTGTGCAGCAATCATTACAAGAAAATTGGCATATTAGAATGCTATTATTACGACATTTACTAGACAATCGTCTTAATTTGTGTCCTTCCCAATGTTCTTTAAAATGTAAGCAACACCTATCGATACACTAACGTTTATAAATCACGGGATAAGCTTAGAGTTATAGAATATGCGAGTTTTTCTATGGATTTTCCCTTGAAATGTTCCTTTGAGAATACTAGTTTTGATGCATTTTAAATATGCAATATTGTTTCAAGAAATAGTATCAATTCAWGGCATGTGGCAGAGCCTCTCTTTGATTCGACAATTGATGTTGGTAGTAACACAAATGTTAGACAAGAACAACCAACAAAAGAACATCTATTAGTGGTTAGAAGGATATAATATGCAAGAAGGATCGAAGTGTTTCCCATAAACATAACAAATATGAGAATGTGGATATTGTTTGTGTTTCACAAGGAGCCATCTTATCTCCAAGAGAATTCGTGATGCATGTCGAAGCTGATGCTGAGAATCCCATGAAACAAATTATTGTAGCGCTAGACAATCAGCTAATTCGTGGAGTCAAACATCTCAATTYGAAAACTATGTCTTTCCTCAATGAGATAACAATTATAGTTAGTGAAGAAGTTCTTCCCGGAAGTCACTACAAAAATATTGGCATATTAGGATGCTATTATTATCGTATATACTGCAAAAATACCTTATTAGGTATCCTTCAAAACGTTTTTTAAAAATGTCAGCAAAACTGTTATATGTAGATTTGAGCTTTTCTATGGATTTTTCATTAAATGTTTTTTTGAAGAATAAAAATTTTGATGCACTTTAAATATGAAATAGTGTCATATAAAGAAATACTGTAATTTTTAAAATCTATGAGATCTGAAGAGCAGTTTTGATGATAAGTTTCAAGAGCTCCTGTAGAGATGATTAGAAACATGCCACAACAACAGTTGGAGTGATATCACATGTAAGAAGGATCGAAGTGCTTCCATATAAGCATAACAAATATGAGGATGTGGTAATTGTTTGTGTTTCACAAGGAGTCATCTTATCTCCAGGAGAATTTGTGATGCATGTCAGAGCTAGTGATGCTGAAAATCTTGAGAATCAAATTATTGTAGTGCAACACAATCAGCTAATTTGTGGAGTTGAACATCTTAATTCCATAACTATGTCTTTTCTCAATGACATAATAATTATTGTTAGTGAATAACTTCTGGGGCAGTTACTACAAAGCAATTAGCACATTAAGACTCTATAATTGTTGTATTTACTGCAGAAATGCCTTATTAAGTATATTTCCCAATGTTTTTTAAAATGTCTGGAAAAACATTAATATACTAATGTGTACAAATGACTAGTTAAGTTTAATTTTTTAAAAAAATTGATATTTTTATAGTGTAAAATATCCAACTCTTCAAAAAACTTGACACTCTACTGAAGACTATCTTTTTCCCACTTTGCTTAGTTGAGGTTATGGTGAAGTTGTGTTTGAGTTTCTAAATTTGTATTTTGATTGGGGTTTTCATCCATTCTTCTAGTAAATGCATCAATTTTTTCAGAGTTGAATTTTAGTACATGCAGAATGTACTAAAATTTAAAGTTGTTCCCAGTCTACTATAARCAATACCACTGACTTTCGACCAGGGAGTGGCTACCTTGAAGACAGATACCTCCTAAATCAAGAGGTGGCTCATATCGGTGATCAGCCAGGTACAACACTTTGCTCATTCGATTAGCCTTTCAAGACGATCGACATATTACTTATCTTTCACAATCCAATTTTCACATTCACAACTCCTCAATCATGAGGTTCACAATCACAAATCCACGATCACTAGATTGGATCCGAAATCACAAATTCTAAATCACAAATCCTTAAAGTCAACTACAAGTCTCAATATCGAGTCAATAGCATTTTCAAAATTCCAAATGACATGGTAAATCAATACTTTACTTCAAATAAATGCACACTTTTTATCAAAAACATAGTAAAGATCATTCCTCGGAAAGCTTAAAAGTAATTTTAAAATAAAGTATTTCACAAGCATTTATCAAGAGCTCGATAGTTCCTAAAAGAAATTTATTTGAGTAAAAAAATTTACGCTTTCTAAGGTTTTACATAGAGTGCAAATATTCCCATTCATCATATAAGATTTCATTAAAAACATATCTAGAATATGCTTGAAATAAAACATGCTCTTTGAGAAATTTAAAAAACAGAGGGATTCATGTGAGCTCGCGAATTTAACAGCTAAAAACTCCGAATTAAATTATCCTAAAACAGATAGAAAATGCATCCTTTAGCTGACCTATAATCCGGCTAAGCTATTTCATCAAAATATCACATAAAAGATTACTGACTATGCTGTTTGCTCGACACACGCAGTGTTCGTTAAATCAATCATAACTTAAGTACTGGTTCTAGATTCTTTATAAATTTTATATGGAAAAGAACCTAAATATCAAGCTAATTAAACAAAATGGTTTCACTTAATTTTGAGCAATGAACAGATCGCRGTTTAGTTGTGAAAACAATGTTCGATTCCTTACCGACTAAATTGTCCAATTTCAACATTTTATCAATATGTAGAATTTTACTATGGCGAATTGACTGAAGCAAGCCCCATTATTTTTTCCTATAAAATTAGAACCTAACAAGGTTTTCTTAACTTCCACAACGTATCCAAACAGAAGAGTGAAACAGGGGACTTTTATTCTAACAGGGTAATATTGTTCAGGACATATCTTTGGTTCTTGTTGTTGAAATTAAAAAAATCAAGTTCCTTGTTGACCCATAGGGTTCATAGATATCCAATGGCACTACATATGTTTAAATCCAACTAGTAATAAATTCYGAAAATGCAAAGACATTTAGGTGTCCTACTAGCCAGCGAGACTGGCAATGGCTAATTAGAGGGTCTCCATTTTTGTAACATATCTCCGTTTATACTAACTCAAATCTAGCGAAATTAGTCTCAAAATACTCCTTAAGCAGTAGGCACTATAACTACATAACATACGAAAAGATCTAACACAAGAATTAACTAGAAACATCCTAAGGCTGTAGGTCAACCAAACAGCTTTTTGGACTCTGTCTAGTAATCTTGTACAATCCATATCTCATGATCTATAAAGGCTATGGCCATGACTTTTTGATTGCTTTAAACCTATGAAAATAGTACTACAACATATCATGCTCAAACCCAGATTTTCACATGTGATTATATACAAAAATAGGTCCAAAACAGAGCATGTCAAAAACTATTTCCATCATTTTCCAGAAATGAGGCATATATCAAGTTTTCTCATTCTTTTCCCAACATATTCATGCAGTTCAAGACAACATAACTCTTGTAATCACAAATCAGTAAGCATTCTCATATACTATAGAAAAACCATGTTACTAAAGCATCCTATTTCATCCAAGAACTCAGCAATTTCTCAACCGTAATAAAGTATCAAACATCTAGCAAATAAACTCACATAAAACTAGCCATCACTTAATATGTGTGTACCATAAAAAGCTTTGAAACACCTATACATGCATAGCCATAAAAGTCATAGATGAACTAACCTTGAGACGGAGTAAAAGGGTAGTGAAAGGGGCCTTGAAGGTATTTTGAGCAAGCTACCCATCGAGTTCATCACCATGGAGCATGAAGAAAGAAGGTCCAGTTATGGCAACAGTTTTATTGAGGCGAAAAACAAACCAAAAGGAGCTTTCCTCACCTTGTCAAGAATGAGAGCAAAGTTGCCGAACGGGGGAGGAGCAAGGTGGAGCAAAGCTGGAGCAAAGTCGAGAAGGAGAGATGAGGGAGAGAAGSAGTGTTTCAGTTGAGTGTGAGAGAGAGAGAGAAAGAGAGAGGAGTGCATGTGTCATTGCACAAATGAAATGGAGAGAAAAGAGAGAAGGGAGGCTGGCCAAAGGGGTATAAATAGAGAAAATGGGAGCTAATTTTAACTGAAGAAAAAGGAGAAGAAGGCTTATGTAAAGTCTTATTAAGCTTCTCCAATAAGAGCAAAAAAAAGAACTCCTCTTTGAAGCTTATAAAATCAGATTTTCTAGGAGAATTCAAAGAAGACTTTTGGGCAAGAGGAAGGGAAAAAAGAGAGGAAAATCGCTTATATAATAAGCCTTATAAATCTTCCTATATAAGAATTAATATAGCTTCTTGAAGAATATTCATTTAAAGATGAAGTTTGAAGGAAAATTTAACGAGGATTTTGACCAAGAAGAACAGGGAAAAGAAAGTGAAAATTTAATTTGAAATGTGTAGTGCTTTGATCAAAGGACACATATGCAAGGGTAGAGTCATTGGTCAATTTATGGGCACCTAATGCATGTATTGGTTGAATTCAAACTAAGGTAATTCTAATACTTACTCTACAACTATGAATATAACAATATATCTGATGGGCACGCTTCCCAAGATATGTCCGAATGCACAAAAAATTTTCAATGCGCATCTAAAACTAATAAATTATAAATCAGAAACTTCTGAATTTCTGAATGTGTGATGAATACTACGGAACCCTAAATGACTATCCTGAAGTCAAAAACACCTGGGGTTTTACACGCCGAGTACTATGGTTTGAGTTTGAATTTCTATATAAATTCTTGTTGAAAATATATTTGTGCTTAACACCATTCTAGTTTTATGAACTGCAGTAGTAGGTTATGTAGGAATAATAGTACATTATAAATTAGTGCACCGGAGTCAATTGTAAGCTTCTTTGCTTTTAGATTTAAAAGACATAGAATCGTTATTAACCTTATCTGGAGAAATTATGTTTATGAAAGTGCTTCCTAGGATAACATTATAATGTAGGTTATCTACAAGAACAAATTGAGTTTCTATATATGAATTTTGGAAATAACAACGGAGGCTTCATTCTTAGTTTCTACATGGAGCTTAGAGTTATATGTAGATGTGAGTTTTTCTATGGATTTCTCATGAAATGTTTTCTGGAGAATATTAGTTTTGATGCACTTTAAATATGCAGTAGTATCATATAAAGAAGTACTATAATTTTTAAAATCTCTAGAGATTTGGAGAGCAGTTCTGATGATAAATTTGAAGCAATAGTATTAATTCGAGGCCAATGGTATATAATTGATGTCCACAGTAACACAAACCTTCCACAAGAATAGCCAGCAAAAGAACATTCATTAGTGAAAATAAATGAGTATGCATCAGACTCTCTCATAGAGATGATAAGAAATATGCTACCTGTAACAACTAATRGAGGGATATCTGACTTAAGAAGGATAGAAATGTTTCTGTACAAGCATAACAAATATGAGCATGTGGTAATTGTTCTCCAAGAAAATTTGTGATTCATGTCGGAGCTAGTGATTTTGAGAACCACATAAAGCAATTCACTTTAGTGCTAGACGACCAGCTAATTCGCGGAGTCGTACATTTCAATTTCAAAACTATTGTCTTTTCTCAATTACATACTAATTATAGTTAGTGGAGAAGTTTTATGCCAGTCCCTACAAGAAAATTAGCATATTAGGATGCCATTACTATGGTATTTACTGCACAAATGCCCTAATAAGTGTCTTTCCTAAAGTTTTTTAAATTGTTAGCAAAATTGTTTATATGCTGACATTTATAAATGACGGAATAAGTCTAAATTTTCTTCTTCTAAATTCAATATTCTTGTAGTGTAAAATATCCAACTCTTCAAAAGACTTGACACTCTTCCGAAGATTCTCTTTTTCCCTTTTTGCTTAATTATGGTTATTGTCACGATGAGTTCGAGTTTCTCAATTTGTGTTCTGATTTGGTTCTTCGTCCACTCCTCTAGTAAAAGCATTGACTTTCTCAGTGTTGACTTTCAATACCTGCAGATGTCATGTGACAATATTGCCTAGTACTATAATTTGAGTTTTGAATTTCTATGTTAGATTCGTGTTGAAACTATATTTGTGCTTAACACTATTCTAGTATTATGAATTCCAGTACCAGGTTAAGTAGGACAATAGTACATTAATAGAATTAGTGCATATGAATAATATGTAAGCTTCTTTGCTTTTAGATTTAAAAGAAATAGAATCATTATTAAATTTATTTGGAGCAWTTATGTTTATGATTAGTTCCTAGCATGAGATTATATTGAAGGTGATCTACAAAAACAAATTGAGTTTCTATATATGAATGTTGAAAATAACTACAGAGGATCTGTCTTAGTTTCTACAAGGAGCATAGAGCTCTATACAGATGTGCATTTTTCTATGGATCTTTCATGAAATGTTTTGATGAAAACATTTTTAAAATATCTGGGGATTTGAATTGCAGTTTTGATGATATATTTGAAGCAATAGTATCAATTCAAGGCTAGTGGTAGTGCGTCTCTTCAATTTGACAACAATGTTAGTAGTAAGACAAAACTTCGACAAGAACAACAACCAACAAAACAACATCCACGTGAAAATAAATGAGTATRTGCTAGACTCTGATGGAGATGATTAGAAATATGTGACCTATAGCAACAGATGGAAGGGTTATCAAACGTAGAAAGATCAAAGTGTTTCCATACAAGCATCACAAATATGAGGATGGAGTAATTGTTCCTTTTGGCCAAGGATAATTCTTATCTCTAAGAGAATTCATTATGCATGCCGGAGCTAGTGATGCTAAAAACCCTAGGAATGTCATGTGATTTTATAGCATAGTACTATAATTCCATTAGCTACTTCACAGAGTTGAACATGTCAATTCCAAAACTATGTCTTTTCTCAATTAGATATTAATTATAATTAGTGCACAAGTTCTGCAGAAGTCACTACAAGAAAATTTACATATTAGGATACCATTATTACTACAAAAACAACTTAATAGGTGTCTTTTCCAACATTTTTAAAATTTCAGCAAAACTGTTGATATGCTGACATTTATAAATGAAATTTTAAGTTAAATTTCTTTTTTAAATTCAATATTCTTATTGTGCAAAATATCCAACTCTTCAAATGACTTGAGACTCTACTAAAGATTCTTTGTGTCCCTCTTTGCTTAATTATGGTTATGGTCATGATGAGTGCAAGCTCTTCAATTTATTTTATGATTCAGCCTCCATTAGTTCTTCTTGAAAAAGCATTGATTTTTCTTAGTGTTGAATTTTAGTACGGGCAGAATGTCATGTGATTATATCACATAGTACTACAGTTTGAGWTCTGAATTTCTATATAAAATTATTGTTGAAGCTATATTTGTGCTTAACACCATTCTAGTTTTATGAATCACAGTAATAGTTTAAGTAGGAATAATACTACATTAATAAAATTAGTGCATTCAAATCAAGAGCAAGCTTTATTACTTTTAGACAGAATCATTATTAATGTTATTTGGAGCAATTATGTTTATGAAAGTGGCACGTAGGATGACACTATAATGAGGGCTATCTATGATAACAAATTGAGTTTCTATATATGAATGTTGCAAATAACTACAGAGGCTTYAGTTTTTCTTTCTACATGGAGCTTAGAGTTATATGCAGATGTGAGGTTTTCTATGGATTTTTCATGCAATACTTTTTTGATAATCCTACTTTTGATTCACTTTATATATGCAGTAGTTTCATATAAAGAAGTACTATAATTTTTAAAATCTCTGGAGATTTGAAGGGCATTTTGATGATGTATTTGAAGTAATAGTTTCAATTCAAAGCCGGTGGCAGTGCCTCTCTTTGAATCAACGATTGATGTTAGTAGTAACACAAAACTTCAAAAAACAGCCAAGAAAAGAACATCCATTAGTTAAAATGAGTCAGTATGTGCCAACTTTCTGATAGAGATGATTAGAAATATGCTATATGCAGCAACAGATGGAGGCATATCAGACCTAAGAAGGATAGAAGTGTTTTCGTACAAGCATAACAAATATGAGGATGTAGTAATTGTTTATGTTTACCAATGAACCTTCTTATCTTCAAAAGAATTTATTGTGATGTTGAGAACCCCATGAAGCAAATCACTATAGTGCCAGACGATTAGCTAATTTGTGAAGTCGAACATGTCAATTCCAAAACTATGTATTTTCTCATTTGCATATTAATTATAGTTAGTGCAAAAGTTCTGCAGTAGTCGCCACAAGGAAATTAGCATATTTGGATGCTTTTTTCATCATATTTACGGCACAAATTCCTTAATAGGGTTAATAGTGATTCTATCTGTTTTAAATGTCAAAGCGAAGAAGCTTACGCCTGATTCCTTTGCCCTAATTTTAATGATGGAGTATCAGTCCTACTTAATCTACTAGTAAAATTCATAAAAATATAATTTCAACAAGAATTTTATATAGAAATTCAAAAATTAAACTACACTACCACGCAATATAGTTTCGACAAGAATTTTATATAGAAATTCAAAACTTAAACTACACTACCACGCGATACTGTCACGTGACATTCTGCAGTTACCGAAAACACTGAGAAAAATCAATGGTTTTACTAAAAGAATGGAAGAAGAAACGAATGAAAACATAAATTGAGAAAGTKGAACTTATTGTGAACATAACCATAATTAAGCAAAGAGGTAAAAAGAGAAGCTTTAGGAGATTTTCAAGTCTTTTGATGAGTTGTATATTTTACACAATACAACTGTATGTTTTTTTAAAAAAAATTTCCATTCATCTCGTTATTTGTAAACGTTTGCATATCAACACTTTTGCTGACATTCTAAAAACCTTCAGGATAGACACCAATTAAGGCATTTGTGCACTAATTGTCATTATAATAGCTTCCAAATATGCTAAATTTCTTGTAGTGACTGCCAGAAAACTTCTTTCACTAACTATAATTAATATCAAATTGAGAAGAAACATAGTTTTGGAAATGAGACGTTCGACTTTGCAAATTAGTTAATTGTCTAGCACTACAGTGATTTGCTTCCTAGGGTTCTCAACATAGGGTTCTCAGCATCAGCAGCTCCGGCATGCATCATGAATTCTCTTGGACACAAGAAGGCTCCTTGGCAAACACAAACAATTACTGCATCCTCATACTTTTTATGCTTGTACGGAAACACTTCGATCGTTCTTACGTCTAATATTCCTCTATGTATTGCTATTATAAGTGGCACATTTCTAATCATCTCTACCAAGGAGTCTGGCACATTCTCATTTATCTTCACTAATGGATGTTCTTTTATTAGCTATTCTTGTGTGAAGGTTTGTATTACTACAGACATTAGTCGTCAAGTCGAAGACAGGGACTACCACCGGCCTTGAATTGATACTACTGATTCAAATATATCATCAAATTTGCTTTTCAAATCTCCAAAGATTTTTAAAAATTTATAGTACCTCTTTATATGATACTACTGGAGAAGTGCATCAAAATTGTTATTCTCCAAAAAACATTTCATGACAAATTCAAAGAAAAATCACAACTTATAACTCTAAGCTACATGCAGAAATAAAAGCTGAAGCCTCTGTAGTTGTCTCCAACATTCACATATAGAAACTCAACTTCATCTTTTGAATAGCCTTTATTGTAGTTTAATCCTAGGAAACACTTTCTTAAACATAGGGTTAACATTGATTCTATCTCTTTTACATCTAAAAGCGAAGAAGCTTACATCTGATTCCTGTGCACTAATTTTATTAATGTAGTATTATTCCTACATAACCTATTAGTGAAATTCATAAAAACAGAATGGTGTTAAGCAAAAATATAGTTTGAACAAGAATTTTATATAGAAATTCAAAACTCAAACTATACTATTAGGCGATATTATCACGTGACATTTTGCAGTTACTGAAATTCAACACTAAGAAAAATCAATGCTTTGACTAAAAGAATGGAAAGAGAAACAAATCAAAACACATATTTAGAAACTCTGACTCATTGTGTCCATAAACATAATGAAGTAAAGAGGTAAAAAAGGGATTTCTTAGAAGAGTTTCAAGTCTTCTGAAGAGTTGATATTTTACAATATAAGAATATGGATTTTTGTTTTAAAAAAAATTTCACTTATCCCATTATTTATAAATGTCTACATATCAACACCGTTGCTGACATTTTAAAAACCGTTAAGACAGAAATCAATTAAGGCGTTTGTGCAATAAATGCCATTATAATAGTATCCTAATAGTATCCTAATATATCATCTAGTTTTGGAACATAGATGTTTGACTCTACAAATTAGCTAATCGTTTGGCTGTACAGTGATTTGCTCCATAGGGTTCTCAACATCACTAGCTCCGGCATGCATCATGAATTCTCTTGGAGATAAGAAGGCTCCTTGACAAACACAAGCAATTACCACATCCTCATATTTGTTATGGTTGTATGGAAACACTTCGATCCTTCTTGTGCCTGATATCCCTCAATCTGTTGCTACTACAGGTGGCATATTTCTAATCATATCTATCAAGGAGTTTAGCACATACGAATTTCTCTTGACCAATAGACATTCTTTTGTTTGTTGTTCTTGTGGAAGGTTTTTTTTACTACCCACATCAATTGTSAAATTGAAGAGAGGCATTGCCACTAACCTTGAATTGACACTATGGATTCAAATATATCATGAAAACAACTTTTCCAATCTCCAGAGATTTTAAAAATTATTATACTTCTTTGTTTTGACACTTTGGTAAAACTGCATCAAAACTGGTATTCTCCAAAAAAAGTGTCATGGAAATCGATAGAAAAACTGACATATGCATATAAYTCTAAGCTACTTGCAGAAATTAAATGTAAAGCCTTTTTAGTTTTTTCTAACATTCACATATAGAAACTCAACTTCTGCTTTTGAATAACCTTCATCATAGTTTAATCCTAACAAACACTTTCCTAAATATAATTTCTCCAAATAAAGTTAATAGGGATTCTATCTCTTTTAAATATAAAAGAGAAGAAGCTTACATCTGATTCCTGTGTACTAATTTTTTGGATGTACTATTATTCCTGCATAACCTATTTGTGAAATTCATAAAACTAGAGTGGTGTTAAGAAAAAATAAAGTTTCAACAAGAATTTCATATAGAAATTGAAAACTCAAACTATATTACTAGGCAATATTGTCATGTGATATTCTGCAGTTATTGAAATTCAACATTAAGAAAAATCAATGCTGTTACTAAAAGAACGAAGGAGAAACGAATGAAAACACAAATTGAGAAACTTGTATTAATCGTAACCATTATTATGCAATGAGGAAAAAAGAGAATCATCAGAAGAGTTTCAAGTATTTTGAGAGGTGGATATTTTACGCCATAAGCACATTGATTTTCTTTTTTAAAAAGTTTCCACTTATTTCATTATTTATAAATGTTTGCATATCAGCTCTTTTGCTGACATTTTAGAAAACGTCAAGATAGAAACCAATTGAGGCGTTTGTGCAATAAATGCCATTATGATAGTATCCTAATATGCTAAATTTATTGTAGTGACTTAATCGCTAATTATAATTAATATCAAATTGAGAAAAGACATAGTTTTATAACGGAGATGTTCGACTACGCAAATTAACTAATTGTCTAGCACTACAGTGATTTGCTTCATGGGGTTCTCAGCATCAATAGCTCAGGTATGCATCATGAGTTCTCTTGGAGATAAGAAGACTACTTGGCAAACACAAACAATTACCACATCGTCATATTTGTTAKGTTTGTAAAACACTTCGATCCTTGTTACGTCTGATTCCTGTGCATTAATGTTTTTGATGTACCATTATTCCTGCTTAACCTATTATTGAAATTCATAAGAAGTAGAACAGTGTTAAGCAAAAATATAGTTTCAACAAGAATTTTATATAGAAATTCAAAACTCAAACTATACTACTAGTTAATAGTGCCATGTGACATTTTGCAGTTATTGGAATTGAATACTAAGAAAAATCAATGCTTTCACTAAAAGAACGGAAAGAGAAACGAATCAAAACACAAATTGAGAACTCAAACTAATTGTGACAATAACCATAATTAAGCAGAGAGGTAAAAGGAGATTCTTCAGAAGAGTTGCAAGTCTTTTGGAGAGTTGGATATTTTACAACATAAGAATATGGATTTTTTTAATAAAATTTCCACTTATCCATTATTTATAAATGTCTGCATATTAGGACTTTGCTGACATTTTAAAAAACTTCAGGATAAAAATCAATTGAGGCATTTGTGCAGTAAATGACGTTATAATAGTGTCTTAATATGCTAAATTTCTTCTAGTGACTGCCAAAAAACTTCTTTACTAACTATAATTAATATCAAATTGAGAAAAGATATAGTTTTGGAACTGAGATGTTCCACTCCCCAAATTTGCTAATCGTCTGGCTATATAGTGATTTTCTCCATGAGGGTTCTCAGCATCACTAGCTCCAGTATGCATCATATGTTCTCTAGCATAAGAAGGCTCCTTGGCAGACACAGACAATTTCCACATCCTCATATTCGTTATGGTTGTATGGAAACACATGGATCCTTCTTATGTCTGCTATCCCTCCATYACTTGCTACWACAGGTGGCATATTTCTAATCATCTTTATCAAGGAGTCTAGCACATAATGATTTCTCTTCACAAATAGATGTTCTTTTGTTTGCTATGGAAGGTTTTTGTCACTGCCCATATCAGCTTTCGAGTTGAAAAGAGGCATTGCCTCCAACCTTGAATGGATACCGTTGATTCAAATATATCCTCAAAACAGCTTTTCAAATCTCCAGAGATTTTAAAAATTATTGTACTTCTTTATATGACACTTCCGCAAAACTGCATCAAAACTGGTATTCTCCAAAAAATGTTTCATGGAAAATCCTTGGAAAAACTCACATATGCATATAACTCTAAGCTATGTGCAGAAAATAAAAGTGAAGCCTTTGTAGTTGTTTCCAACATTCACGTATAAAAACTCAACTTCTTCCTTTAAATAACCTTCATGACACTTTAATCCTAGGAAACGCTTTCCTAAATATAATTGCTTCAAATAGGGTTAATAATGATTCTATATCTTTTACTTCTATTAGCAAAGAAGATTATGTTKGATTCCTGTGCACCRAGTTTTTTGATGTGCTATTATTCCTACTTAGCCTATTACTGAAATTTATAAAACTAGAATGGTGTAAAGAAAAAATAAAGTTTCAACACGAATTTTCTATAGAAATTCAAAACAGAAACTATATTACTTGATGATATTGTCACGTGATATTCTGCTATGATTGAAATCCAACATTAAGAAAAATAAATGTTTTACTAAAAGAACGGAAGAGGAAACGAATCAAAACACAAATTGAAAAACTCAAACTCATCATGATCATCACCATTACTAAGCAAAAAGGAAAAAAGAGAATCTTCAGAAGCATTTCAAGTCTTTTAAAGACTTGCATATTTTACAGTATAAGAACATTCATTTTTTTAAGAAAAAAAACATTGTTTATCCTGTTATTTTTAAACGTCTACATATCAATAATTTTTCTAATATTTTAAAAAATAATCAAGATAGAAACCAATTAAGGCATTTGTGCAGTAAATGTTGTTATAATAGCATCCTAATATGCTAAATTTCTTGTAGTGACTGCTGCAAAACTTCTTCACTAACTATAATTACTATGTAATTGGAAAAAGACATAGTTTTGGAACTGAGCGACTCCACAAATTAGCTAATCGTTTGGCATTACAGTGAATTGCTCCATGGGGTTCTCAACATCGGTAGCTCTAGTATGCATCATGAATTCTCTTGGAGATAAGAAGGCTCCATGGCAAACACAAACAATTACCACATGCTCATATTTGTTATGCTTGTAAAACACTTCGATCCTTCTTATGTTTGATATCCCTTCATCTATTGCTACTACAGGTGGCATATTTCTAATCATCTCTATCAAGGAGTCTGATACATATATGCATATAAATCTAAGCTGGGTGTAGAAATTAAAACTGAAGCCTATGTCGTTGTTTCCAATAATCACATATAGAAACTCAAATTCTTCTTTKAAATAACCTTCATTATAATTTAATCCTAAGAAACACTTTCCTAAACATAATTTCTTAAAATAGGGTTAATCGTTCTTCTATCTCTTTTACATCTAAAAGTAAAGAAGCTTACATCTGGTTCCTGTGCACTAATTGTTTTGATGTACTATTTTTTCCTACTTAACCTATTAGTGCAATTCATAAAACATTAATGGTGTTAAGCAAAAATATTGTCTACAAGAATTTTATATAGATATTCAAAACTCGAATAATACTACTTGGCGATATTGTCAAGTGACATTTTGCAGTTACTGAAATTCAGCACTGAGAAAAATCAATGTTTTTACTAAAACAACAGAAGAAGAAACGAASCAAACACAAATTGAGGAACTTGGACTCATCGTGACCGTAACCATAATTAAGCGAAGAGGTAAAATTAAAATCTTTAGAAGATTTTCAAGTCTTTTGAAGAGTTGGATATTTTACAATATAAAAAACCAATTGAGGCATTTATGCAGCAAATGCCGTTATAAAGCATCCTAATATGCTAAATTTCTTGTATTGTTTGCAGCAAAACTTGTTCACCAACTATAATTAATATCTAATTGAGAAAATACATAGTTGTGGAACTTAGATGTTCGACTCCACGGATTACTTAATCATTTGGCACTATAGTTATTTGCTTCATAAGGTTATCAGCATCAGTAGCTCCGCCATTATCGTGAACTCTATTGGAGATAAGGAGGCTCCTTGATGAAAACAAATAATTACCACATCCTCATATTTGTTATGCTTGTACGAAAACACTTCGATCCTTCTTATGTCTAATTAGAAATTACCAATAGGTGGCATATTTCTAATCATCTCTATCAAGGAGTCCTGCACAGACTCATTTATCTTCATTAATGGATATTCTTTTGTTGGCTGTTCTTGTGGAAGATTTGTATTACTACYGACATTRGGTATCGAGTCGAAGGAGGGACTACCATCAGCCTTGATTTGACACTATTGATTCAAATATATCATCAAATAGCTTTTCAAATCTCCAGTGATTTCAAAAATTATTGTAATTCTTTACATGACACTACTGCATATTTAAAGTGCATTAGAACTAATATTCTCCAAAAAACATTTCATGAAAAATCCATAGAAAAACTCATATTTGCATATAACTCTAAGCTGCATGGAGAAATTAAGACTAAAGCCCATGTAGTTATTTCCCACATTCATATATACAAACTCAACTTGTTGTTTTAACTAACCTTCATTATGGTTTCATCCTAGGAAACAATTTCATAAATATAGTTGCTCTAAATAGAGTTAATAGTGATTCTATCTCTTTTAAATCTAAAAGTGAAAAAACTTACATTTGATTCCTGTGCACTAATTTTATTGATGCATTTTTATTCCTACTTAACCTATTAGTGCAATTCATAAAACTACAATGGTGTTAAGCTAAAATATAGTTTCAACAAGAAGTTTATATGGAAATTCAAAACTCAAACTATACTACTGGCCAATATTGTCATTCTGTAATTATAGAAATTCAACACTACACTTTTACTAGAAGAACGAAAGAAGAAACGAATCAAAACACAAATTGAGAAACTCAAACTCATCGTGGCCATAATCATAATTAAGCAAAGAGCTAAAATTAGAATCTTCCCAAGTCTTTTGAAGAGTTGGATATTTTACATTATAAGAATATTGATTTTTTTTAAAACCAAAATTTCACTTACTATAATTAAGAATATTGATATTTTACTATAATAAAAAAATGTCAAGATAGAAACCAATTAAGGCGTTTGTGCAGTGAATGCCATTATAACAGTGTGAATATGCCTAATTTCTTGTAGTGACTATCGCAGACCTTTTTCACTTGCTATAATTAATATCTAATTGAGAAAAGACATAGTTTTGGAACTCAAGTGTTCAGCTCTGCGAATTGGCTAATCGCCTTGCACTATAGTGATTTGCTTCATGGGGTTATCAGCATCTGTAGCACCAGAATGCATCGCAAATTCTCTTGGAGATAAGAAGTCTTCTTGGGAAACACAAACAGTTACCATATCCTCATATTTGTTATGCTTGTACGGGCACACTTCGATCCTTCTTACATTTGATATCCGTCCATCTGTTGCTACTACATGTGGCATATTTCTAGTCATCTTTATCAAGGACTTTGGCACATACTTCTTTGTTGGTTGTTCTTGTGAAAGGGTTATTTTACTACCGACATCAGTTGTCGGGTTGAAGAGTGGTAGTGCCTCCGGCCTTGAATTCATACTATTACTTCAAATATATTAATCGAAACTGCTTTTCAAATATCCAGAGATTTGTGAAATTATAATACTTCTTTAGTTGACACTCTGCAATTTAAAGTGCATCGAAACTAGTGTTCACCGAAAAAACAATCACAAAAAATTCATAAAAAAACTCACATCTGCATGCATATAACTCTAAGCTCTGTGTAGAAACTAAGACTAAAGTTTATATAGTTATTTCCGACCTTCATATATAGAAAATCAATTCATTCTTGTAGTAACCTTCATTATAGTTTCATCCTTGCAACATTTTCATAAACATAATTGCTCGAAATATAGATTCATAATGATTCTATCTCCTTTAAAYCTRAAAGCAAAGAAGTTTACGTTTGATTTCGGTGCACAAATTTTATTAATGAACTATTATTCTTACTTAACCAACTACTGCAACTCATGCAACTTTAATGCTGTTAAGCAGAAATATAATGTCAACAAGAATTTTATATAGAAATTCAAAACTCAAAATATATTGAGATATTGTCACATGACATTTTGCAGGTATTGAAATTCAACACAAAGAAAAATCGGCATTTTTACTAGAAGAACGGATGAAGAACTGAATCAAAAAAAATTGAGAAACTCGAATTCATTGTAAGACTGTACCCATAATTAAGCAAAGAGGGGAACAGAGAATCTTGAGAAGAMTGTCAAGTCTTTTGGAGAGTTTGATTTTTACACTTTAAGAATATTGAATCTTAAAAAAAATTAAACTTACCTCATCATTTATAAATGTCACATATCAACAGTTCTGTTGACATTTTAAAAAAAGTTGGGAAAGACACTTATTAAGGCATTTGTGTATAAAAAACTATAATAATAGCATCCTAATATGATAGTTTTCTTGTAGGGACCACCACAGAACATTTGCACTAACTACAACTAATATCTAATTTAGAAAAGACATTATGATGTTCGACCCCATGAATTAGCTTTATCGACTGGGACTACACTGATTTGCTTCATGGGATTCTCAGAACCACTAACTCCGGCATGCATCACAAATTCTCTTGAAGATAAGAAGGCTCCTTGGCAAACACAAACAATTACAGCATCATATTTGTTATGCTTATATAGAAACATTTCAATCCTTCTTAAATCTAGTATCCCTCCATCTATTGCTACAGGTGAACATATTTCTAATCATCTCTATCAAAGAGTCTGGTGCATAGTCATTTATTTTCACTAATGGATGTTCTTTTCTTGGCTGTTTTTGTGGAAGGTGTGTGCTACTACAGACATCAGTTGTTGGCTGGAAGAGAGGCACTGCTACTAGCTTTGAATTGATACTGTTGCTTCAAATATATCATTAAAACTTCTTCTCAAATCTCTAGAGATTTTAAAACTTATAGTACTTCTTTATAGGACACTGCTGCATATTTTAAAGTACATCAAAACTAGTATTCTCCAAAAAACATTTCATGAAAAATCCATAACAAGACTCTCATTTGCATATAAAAATAAGCTCCGTAGAGAAACTAACACTGAAGTGTGTTTAGTTATTTCCGACATTCATATATACAAACMAAATTTTTTATTGTACATAACCTTCACGATAGTGTAGCCCTAGRAACCACTTTCATAAAATTAATTGCTCCAAATAGGGTTAGTAATGATTCTATCTCTTTTAAATCTAAAAGCAAAGAAACTTAAGTTTGATCCCGGTGCATGAATCTTTTTAATGTACTATTTTTCCTACTTAACCTATTCCTGCAATTCATACAACTAGAGTGGCACTAAGCATAAATGTAGTACTAGGTGAAATTGTCATAAGACATTCTGCATGTACTTAAATTCGGCATTAAAAAAATTGATGCTCTTAGTCAAAGAAAGGAAGAAGAACCGAATGAAAACACAAATTGAGTAACTCGTGCTCATCGAGACCATACCCATAGTTAAGCAAAGAGGGAAAAGAGAATCTTCAGAAGAATGTCAAGTCTTTTAAAGAGATGGATATTTTACACTGTAAGAATACTAAATCTTAAAAAAAGAAAAATTAAACTTATCCCGTCATTTATAAATGTTAGCATATCAATGGTTTTGCAGACATTTTAAAAAATGTTGGGAAAGACACCTAATAAGCCATTTCTGCAGTAAATACCATAATAATAGCATCCTAATATGCTAATTTTCTTGTCGGGATCATTGTAGAACTTCACTAACTATAATTAATATCTAATTGTGAAAAGACATAAATGTTCAACCCCGTGAATTAGCTTATTGTCTGGCACTACACTGATATGCTTTGTAGGGTTCTCAGCATCACTAACTCCAGCATCCATCAGGAATTCCATTGGACATAAGAAGGAAACACAAACAATTACCACATTCTCATATTTGTTACGCCTGTATAAAAACAGTTCAATCCTTCTTAAATCTAATAGCCCTCCATCTGTTGCACTGAAGCCTCTTTAGTTATTTCCCACATTTGCATGTACAAACTAAATATTTTTTTGTAGATAACCTTCACTATAGTGTAATCCTAGGAACCATTTTCAGAAACTAAATTGCTCCAGAAAAGTTAAATAATGATTCTATCTCTTTTAAATCTAAAAGCAAAGAAACTTAAGCTTGATTCCGGTGCGTGAATTGTTTTAATGTACTATTTTTCCTACTTAACCTATTCCTACAATTCGTACAACCAGAGTGGCATTAACCACAAATATAGTACTAGGCGATATTGTCACAAGACATTGTGCAGCTACTTAAATTCAACACTGAAAAAAATTGATGCTTTTAGTCAAAGAAAGGATGAAGAACCGAATGAAAATACAAATTGAGAAATTCGAGCTCCTCATGACCATAGTCATAATTAAGCAAAGAGGGAAAAAGAGAATCTTCAGAAGAATGTGAAGTCATTTAAAGAGTTGGATATTTTACACTATAAGAATATTGAATCTTAAAAAAGGAAAAATTATCCCGTCATTGATAAAAATCGGCATATCAATGGTTTTGTTGACATTTTAAAAGTATCATCAAAACTTCTACTCAAATCTCCCRAGATTTTAAAAATTACARTACTTCTTTATAGGACACTACTGCATATTTAAGGCTCATCAAAGCTAGTATTCTTCAAAAAACATTTCATGAAAAGTCCAAAAAAAACTCACATCCGCATATAACTGTAAGCTCCGTGTAGAAACTAACACCGAAACCTCTTAATGGTCGATAACATTCACTATAGTGTAATCCGAGGAACCACTTTTGTAAACTTAATTGCTCCAAAATAAGGTTAATGATGATTCTATCACCTTTAAATCTAAAAGCAAAGATACTTACTTTTAATTCCGATGCATCAATTTTAATGTACAATTATTCCTACGTAACCTATTATTGCAATTCATACAAGTAGAGTGGCATTAAGCACAAATATAGTATGAGGTGATATTGTCACATGACATTCTGCTGGTATTGAAATTCAACACTAAGAAAAATCAACGCTTTTTGTAGAAGAATGGATGAAGAACTGATTGAGTGCACAAATTGAGGAACTCCAGCTTAGCGTGACCATACCCATAATTAAGTAAAGAGGAAAAAGAGAATCTTTAGAAGAATGTCAAGTCTCTTAAAGATCATAGTAAGAATATTGAATCTTAAAAAAAATTAGACATATCCCATCATTATGAACATCGGCATATCAACAGTTTTGCTGATATTTTAAAAAACGCTATGGAAGACACCTATTAAGGCATTCGTGCAGTAAATACTATAATAATAGCATCCTAATATGTTAAATTTCTTGTAGGGATCGCCGCAGAACTTTTGCACTAACTATAATTAATATCTAAATGAGATAAGATGCAGATGTTCGACTCCATGAATTAGCTTATCATCTTGCACTACACTGATTTGCTTCATGGGGTTTTTAGCTTGATGAACTCCAACATGAATCACAAATTATCTTCGAGATGGGAAGCCTCATTGGCAAACACAAACAATTACCATATCCTCATACTTGCTATGCATGTATGGAAACACTTCGATCCATCTTAAATCAAATATCCCTCCATATGTTGCTAAAGGTGGCATATTTCTATTTTCTCTATCGAAGAGTCTGGAGCGTACTAATTTATTTTCACTAATGGATGTTCTTTTCTTGGCTATTCTTATAGAAGCCTTTTTTTACTATTGACCCCAGTTGTCGAGTCGAAGAGAGGCACTCCCACCAGCCTTGAATTGAAACTACTACTTTAAATATATCATCAAAATTGATATTCAAATCTCTAGAGATTTTTAAAAAAATTACAGTAATTCTTTATAGAACACTACTCCATATTTAAAGTGCATCAAATATAGAATTCTCCAAAAAACAATTTCATGAAAAATTCGTAAAAAAAACTCACATCTACATAAAGATGTAAGCCCTATATATAAACTAACACTGAAGCCTCATTAGTTATTTCGAACATTCATATACACAAAATAAATTTTTTATTCCAGATAACCTTCACTATGTTGTTAATCCTATGAAAACATTCTTCATAAAGTTCTATGGCCTCCAAATAAGGTTAATAAACGGATGTAATCTTTGTTAAAAATCTAAAGCAAAGAAACTTACATTTGATTTCCATTGCATCAATTTTATTAAAATGTTCTGGTTATTCTTTCGCAAACCTATAATTGCCATTCCTACAACTAGAGTGGGTGTAAGCCCACAATATAGCTACTAGGTGATATTGTCACATGACATTCTGTTTGGTATGAAATTCAACAATGAGACAAAGATCGTCATTTTTAGTAGAAGGATGGAATGAACGAATCGGAAGGAAAAAAACAATATTGAGAAAACTGAGCTTATCGTGACCATATAAAAAATAAGCACAAAGAGGAAAAAAGAGGAAATCTTTAGAAGAATGTCAGATCTCTTCTTAATGATGTAGAGGAAATTTACCACTATAAGATATGGGAATCTTAAAAAAGAACAAAAAAATTAAACTTATCCCAGGCATTTATAAACGTCAACACGTATCAACAAATGGCTCGGAACAGTACAGAAGGTGGAGGGATATAGTAAGCATTTGTATCTGAGTACGAAACGGGACAGATGATGGCAACCTAAAATTAAGCGTAGCAGCGAGGCACTCACTGAGTTGCGGCATGGGGCTTAAGCATCACTAGAGCCAGACAGGAAAATCACAAAGTATCGGGGAGATGAAGAAGGCTCCTTGGAAAAACGACAAGAAAAATTACACCATCGCGCTTATACTTGTTAAGCTGATGAAATACATGATCCGTCTTATAAATCTATAGCCCCGTCCACATATGTTACGTACATGTGGAAGGAGAGCGATTGCCTCTTTAGAGATTGTGGGTGGGCTTGACGCAGTTAGTTGCCACTAACAGAATGTCTGTGGGGTGGCTTGCTTGTGAAGCGTGGTGGTCTATTACGACCCTGAGGGCGACTACGAAAAAAGAGAGCAGTTCCCACGGGCTAGGACTTGACAGCCTATTCGTCCAAGATATCATGAAAACTGCTACCTTAAATCTCTAGAGATTTTGAAAATAGCACATACTTATTAAGACACTACCAAAAGCTATTTTTTGAAAAAAACATCAAAAAACTCACATCGGCATATAACTRCAAGCTCCGTGTAAAAACTAACATTGAAGCCTCTTTAATTTTACCCAACATTCATATATACAAACTAAATTTTTTGTTGTAGATAACCTTCACCATAGTGTAATCCTAGGGACCAATTTCACAAATTTAATTCCTTCAAATAAGGTTAATAAAGATTCTATCTCTTTTAAATTTAAAAGAAAAGAAACATACGTTTGATTCCATTGCATCAATTTTATTAATGTACAATTATTCCTATCTAACCTATTACAACAATTCGTACAATTAGAGTGGTGTTGAGGATAAATATAGTACTAGGCAATATTGTCACATGGCCTTCTGCTGGTGAGAAAAATTGACGCTTTTAGCAGAAGAATGAATGAAAAATTGAATGAAAACACAAATTGAGAAACTCGAGCTTATCGTGACCATACCCAAATTAAGCAAAGASGGCAAAGAGAATCTTTAAAAGAATGCCACATCTCTTAAAGAGTTGGAAATTTTACACTCTAAGATTATTRAATCTTAAAAAAATTAAACTTATCACGTTATTTATAAAYATCAGCATATCAACAATTTTGTTGACATTTTAAAAAACATTGGGAATGATACCTATTAAGGTGTTTGTGCAGTAAATACCATTAACAATAACATTCTAATATGTTAATTTTCTTGTATGGACTGACGCAGCACTTCTACACTAACTATAATTAATATCTGATTGGGAGAAGACACAGATGTTCGACACCACGAATTAGCTTATCATCTGGAACTACACTGATTTTCCTCATGGGTCCCAAGATCACTAACTCTAGCATGCATCACGAATTCTCTTAGAGATAAGAAGGCTCCTTGGCAAAAACAAACAGTTACCACATCCTCATATTTGCTATGGTTGTATGGAAAAAATTCGATCCTCATATTTCTAATCACCTCTATTAGAGAGAGCCTGATGCATATTCATTTATTTTCACTAATGGACGTTCTTTTGTCGGCTGTTCTTGTTGAAGGTTTGTGTTACTATGGATCTCAGTTGTCGAGTCGAAGTGAGGCACTGCCACCGGCCTTGAATTGACACTATTGCTTTAAATATATCATCAAAACTACTACTCAAGTTTGAAGAGATTTTAAAAATTATAGTATTTCATTATAGGACACTGCTGCATATTTAATTTTCTCTGAAAAACATTTCTTGAAAAATCTATAAAAAAACTCACATTTGCATATACCCGTAAGCTCCATGTTGAAACAAAGATTGAATCCTCTATACTTATTTCCAACATTAATATATAGAAACTCAATCTTTTTATTTTATAACTATAGTGTAATCCTAGGAACCACTTTCATAAATTTAATTGCTCCGAATAAGGTAAATAAYGATTCTATCTCTTTTAAATCTAAAAGAAAAGAAGTTTACGTTTGATTCTGGTCCACTAATTTTTTTAATTTATTATTATTCCTATATATTCATTTAATGTAATTCATACAAATAAAGTGGCATTAGTCTGAACATGAATTTTACATAGAAATTCAAAACTTAAACTATAGTAATAGGCGATATTGTCACGTGACATTCTATAGATACTGAAATTCAACACTAAGAAAAATCTACGCTTTTACTAGAAGAACAGATGAAGAACTGAATAAAAACACAAAATGAGAACCTCAAACTATAGTACTAGGTGGTATAACAATTTGTAGTATTGAAATTCAACACTAAGCAAATCCAATGCTTTTAATAGAAGAATGGATGATGAACCGAATCAAAACATAGATTGGCAACTTAGACTTCTCATGATCATAACCATTATTAAGCAAAGAGGGAAAATGAGAATCTTTAGAAGAGTGCCAAGTCTTTTAAAAAGTTGGATATTATACACTAAAAAAAATGAAACTTATCTTATCATTTATAAATGTCAGCATATCAATATTTTGCTAACATTTTAATAAACATTGGGAAAGACACCTATTAAGGCGTTCGTGCAATAAATACCATAATAATAGCATCCTAATATGCTAATTTTCTTGAACGGACAGCCGCAGAACATCTTCAGTAACTATAATTACTATCTAACGGAGAAAAAGCATAGATGTTCGACCTCGAGAATCAGCTTACGTCAGGCACTACACTGAGGAGTTCTCAGCATCACTAGCTCCGGCATGCATTACAAATTCTCTTGGAGATAAGAAGGGTCCTTGGTAGTAACAAACAATTACGATATCCTCATATTTGTTATGCTTGTATGGAAACACTTTGATCCTTCTTGCATCTTATATCCCTCCATCTATTGCTACAGGTGGCATATTCTAATCATCTCTATCAGAGAATCTGGCACACACTCATTTATTTTCACTAATGGATGTTCTTCTTTTGGCTATTGTCATGGAAGGTTCGTGTTACTACTGACATCAGTTGTCAAGTCAAAGAAAGGCACTACTGCCAGCCTTGTACCAGACTATGGCTTCAAATATATTATCAAAATTGCTAATCAAATCTCCAAAGATTTCAGAAGTTACAGTATTTCTTTATATGACACCACTACATATTAAACATGCATCAAAGCTAGTATTCTCCAAAAACATTTCTTGAAAAATCTATGAAAAAACTCACATTTGCATGTAACTGTAAGCTATGTGTAGAAACTAAGACTAAATCCTCTATAGTTATTTCGAACTTTCATATATAGAAACTCTAATTTTTTTAATTTGGGATAACATTAACTATAGTGTAATCCTAGGAACCACTTTCATAAACTTAATTGCTCCGAATAAGGTTAATAATGATTTCACATCTTTTAAATAGAAAAGAAAAGAAGTTTACATTTGATTTCGGCCCACTAATTTTATTAAGGTACTATTTGTTTACATAACCTTTTACTGTAGTTTGTAGTACAAAAGTGGCGTTAAGCACAAATATAATTTCAACAAGAATTTTGTATAGAAATTGTAAAATCAAACTATAGTACTAGGCGATATTGTCACATGACATCCTGAAGGTACTGAAATTCAACATTGAGAAAAATTGACACTTTTACTAGAAGAATTGGTGAAGAGCCAAATAAAAGCACAAATTAAGAAACTCAAACTATAGTACTAGGAAATGTTGTCACATGACAATTTGTAGGTAATGAAATTCAACACTAAGAAAATCGAATGCTTTTAATAGAAGAATGGAACAAGAACCGAATCAAAACACAGATTGACAAACTCAGACTCCTCATGGCCATAACCATAATTAAGCAAAGAGGGAAAATGAGAATTTTCAGAAAAGTTCAAGTCTTTTGAAGAGTTGGATATTATACGCTAAAAAAAAATAAATTAAAGTTATCCCGTCATTTATAAACATCAGCTTATCATATTGGGAAAGACACCCATTAAGGAGTTTGTGCAGTAAATACCATAATAATAACATCCCAGTATGCTAATTTTCTTGTAGCGACTGCACAGATCATCTTCACTAACTATAATTAATATCTAACTAAGAAAGGACAGATGTTCGACCCCAATAATTAGCTTATCATGTGGCACTACAGTGATTTACTTCATGGAGTTCTTAGCATCACTAGCTCGGATATGCATCACGAATTCCCTTGGTGATAACAAGGTTACTTGGTAAACACAAACAATTACCAAATTCTCATATHTGTTATGCTTGTATGAAAACACYTCGATCCTTCTTACATCTATATCCATCCATCTGTTACTCCATGTGGCATATTTCTATTCATCTCTATCAAAGAGCCTGGTGCATAGTCATTTATTTTCACTAATGGATGTTCTTTTTTTTTTTTTTTCACTGTTCTTGTCGAAGGTTTGTGTTACTAGTGACATTAGTTGGTGAGTTTAAGATGGCACTGCCACCGACCTTGAATTGATACCAATTCGATAAAATATATCATCAAAACTACTATTCAAATCTCTAGAGATTTTAATATTATAGTATTTCTTCATATAACACCCCTACATATTTAAAGTGCATCAAAACTAGTATTGTTCAAAAAACGTTTAATGAAAAATCTGAAAAGAAAAAACTTGCATTTGCATATAACTTTAAGCTCAGTGTAGAAACTAAGACTCAAGCCTCTTTAGTTATTCCCAACATTCATACATACAAACTCAATTTTTTATTGTAGATAACTTCACTAGAGAGTAATCCTAGGAACCACTTTCATAAACTTAGTTTCTCCAAATAAGGTTAATAATGAATCCATTTCTTTTAAATCTAAAAGCAAAGAAACTTTCGTTTGATTCTTGTGCATGAATTTTATTAATGTACTATTATTCTTATGTAACCTATCACTGGAACTCATACAACTAGAGTGGCATTAAGCACAAATATAGTACTAGGTGATATTGCCAAATTGTCTGCACGTACAAAAATTCAACACTGAGAAAAATCGACTGTAACACCCGAAATTTACTTTTATGAAATTTTGTTTGATTTCGTGAAATTGCATGCCAACTAGGGTTAGACATTTTATATGATTAATATTTTTAAATCGAGCGTTTAATAGGTGTTGAAATGTTGTTCATGTCAAATAAGAGTTATCGTTGGCTAAAGGCTTGACTTGTCGGCCTATTCATTAGTTAGTTGGAAGTTGGGCTTTTTATCGAAAGAAAGTCCGTTACGTTTAATTTATAGGTTTTGGTTAGATTTGGATGGGAAGGCCCGATGGGTTGAGTTGCGGCSGAAAATAAAATTATAAAAAATGAAAGAAAAGAAAAGAAAATATATAAGAAAATAAAAAGAAACAAAAGAAAAGAAAAAGAAAAACCCTAAAAGAACCCTTCATCTTCTTCTCCTTCCCCCCGCCGCCGCAGCCATTTTCTCTCCGCCAGACCCGACGCTACTCGTCGTGGTTTTCCTAGCTTCTCCTTCTCTTTTCCTTTCCTCCACTGTCGGCGCTTGTAGTGGCCACTTTGCCACAGCTTGCGATTGGCTGTCGCAGTGTGTCACTGCTCAAACGCCACTGCCAGGTGCACACGGGTGATCGCTTGCTCTTCTTGAGTCTCTTCTCCGACTTCCCTCTCTCTCGCTCTCAGACTCGCCAGCACTGACAAACGCAAAATGGTTCGCCTCTAGATCAGAAGCCCGATCTCTTGCTGCTGACCGTCGCTCTGCCCGTTTCCTTGCTGCTCGGCGGAACCAGAGCCACCGCTGTGTTCTCCCTCTGCTCAACGAATTTTCCCCTCAAAACTGAAGCTGAACCTTTACAGCTGACAGTCGATTTGGCCCTCTGTTCTCGCTGCCGCGTCGTCGGTTGTTCCTTGCCGTTAGCCAGTTGCCGGAAGTCGACAGAAACATTGTTGGCCAGCTGAGACATTTTTGGCCAAGAGCAAGATCCGGCAGAACAGTGCCAGATCCGCCCAGCACACAGCGCTTAGGCGCCCAGTGCCCAATGCCCAGCAAGCAGAGGTGCCCAGCACGTGCGCCTCACAGGGGCCTAGTGCACGGTGCCCAGGCGCCTAATGCTCAGACACCCAGGGCCATTCTGCGCTTTGCATGAACGCATGTTCGGGAATCAATTACTGCTGCCGCAACATCCGAATATAATGAATTTAAGGTGAAACACTAACACTTAATATTGGAATTGTACAACTTGTAAATAAATATACCTTGAAGTGAATTAATGGGAGAACATAATTAGTTAGGTTTGTACCCGAGCTAAGGAGTCGAATTGTACCCTTAAAACGTAATATGCAATATTAAGAGAACTAAATTGGATTTATAAATTTATAAAGGACATTGTTGAATTAACCTCATAATACTTAAGTTGAGACGATCGAAACCAAGTAGACCCTCTTCTATAATCAACTAGATCATTTCGAGCCCTTACGTTGAGATCGATTGAAGGAGTCCACTTCGCAATTTAAGTAAGAACCATTTACATAAAGGACTCCGGGTAAGTAATCCTCCCATTCATCAACATTATAAATGAATGAAATTGAATGCTTTTAATTGCTTTAATATGTTCTGTATGAGATTCTGTGTTGATGTATGTAATTGTGAAGAATGTTAATGTGCTCTTATCCAGTAGCACCTTTATGTGAAAGAATATGCTATTATGTTTCAYATCCTGTACTATTTGTTGAAYGTTACATTACGTAAGGTTGTATGTGTTTCATGTCATGAGCATGTAGTTAGAATTCTACATCACATTTAGCAGAAGCCTTTCACACACTTAGAAGGTGAAGGGTTTAGGAAATGAAATTTTAAAGGAAAAGGTGAAGTTTTGGAAATGTTAAAGTTTTTGGAAAGGAGTGTAAACCTAGCTATGAAGGATGTGAGTGGGAAATGGGGCGTGGGGGACCGGCGCACCCGAACCGACTCTCTGGGAGGGAGGTAATGATTCACCTCTGGGAGGTGAAGACAAAAAGGAAAAGTAAAGGAAGAGAATGTAATCGGGTTCCAACGAACAAATGGCCCACTGCAGCTTAATGGCTAGGCGTCATACTCTAGTGAGCTCACGAACGAACGAAAATGGAAAGTTTTTACTGTAAGTGAATTTTGAAGGGAATGTTTTGTAAAGGAATTTTGAAAAGGGAATGTTTTGTAAAGGAATTTTGAAAAGGGAATGTTTAGAAAGTAGTTTTTATTTAAAGGCGAAATTTTATAATTTCATGATATGTAGGACATGTTTATGCATTCATGCATGAGGTTACTTACTGGGCTTTTTAACTCATTCCTTTTCGTATGTTTCATTTCAGATAATGTGTAACCAGATCGGGCAAGGAGGTCGCTTGTGGGCGAGCTACGATACCCGAGAACTGGTTTTCGAGTCGATTTAAGTAATAATATATATTATTTTTGAATGGTTTAAATTCTTGAAGCTTCCGCTGTCTTCATTTATTTAATGGTTTAAAATTGTTGAGACTTCCGCTGCCTTTTTTTGAATGAATATTGAGTTTTAAATAATAGTTAATTAACTGCGAGTGGAATGACGTAACATTTTCGRCTTAGGATAAAGGTTACTAATCTGGGGGTGTTACAGTTATGGTATTAGAGCGGAGCCGTTCGGAACTGTGAGAACTAAGTGCTATGCGGCGCAAAGTGCTACGTCAAAGAGGACGGGAAACACCTCTTGAGGCCGTAGGAGCCACCTCTAGAATCTCACATGGATGGTACGGTCTTGAATTTGAGGCTCAACGAGGACGTTGAGTATTTCAGTGGGGGAGATTGTAAAACCCTGACCCAGAGTGGGTGATGTGATGTAATGGATATGATTTGATTGGTACTACTCATATCATCAAGATGCATCTTCTTTTCGGAATCTCATCCCATAAGAACTTTAGTGTTAAGTGAGCTTGACTTTGGGTAATTCTGGGATGGGTGATCCACTGGGAAGTTCCCGGTGAGTGCATGAGTGAGGACAAAAACGTGCTGAAAAGACTCGTGGTGGTTTGTGAAGCCAGTCCATCAAATCTAATAAAGTACCGACCCAGTGTAACGGGGCGAGGCGTTACATCGACGCTTCTAGTAGAAGAACGGATGAGGAATTGAATCAAAACACAAATTTAGAAACTCAAAACTCATCGTGACGATACATATAATTAAGCACAAAGGGAATTTGAGAATCATCAGAAAAATGTCTAAGTCTTTTAAAGAGTTGGATAT
>MEJB01000041.1:551728-580754 GCA_001752375.1 Rhazya stricta
AGAATATTTGCACAAACTAGAATAAATATATCATTGAGAAAAGACATAGATGTTCCACCACACGAATTACCTTATCTTCTTGCAATACAATGATTTCCTTCATGGGGTTCTCCGAAGCACTCGTTCTGGCATGCATCATGAATTCTCTTGGAGATAATAAGGCTCCTTGGCAAACACAAACAATTACCATATCCTCATATTTGTTATGCTTGTATGGAAACACTTCAATCCTTCTTACTTCTAATATCCCTCCATCTATTACTCCAAGTGGCATATTTCTGATCATCTCTAGCATAGAATCTGGCGCATAGTCATTTATTTTCACTAATAGATGTTCTTTTTTAGCTGTTCTTGTGGAAGTTTTGTGTTAATATTGACATCAATTGTCAAGTCAAAGAGTGGCACTAGCACCCGAGAGATGACTAAAAAATTAGTAGAGAAATGTGAGAGGAATAGTGTGAAGACTAGAAGTCATATTACTTATATAAGAGGCATTTTTAAAAGGTGTCCAAAATAGTGTTGGGTTTAGAGATTTTGAGTGTTAATTTTAGTAAATATGTAAATATTATAAACTTTATATTGATAATTCTATACTTTTTCTATGGGTTTTGATAATTAATTGTACTCAAATTGTAAAATAATATTTATAGGATCACAATTTAAGGATTCCACAATTTATATGAACATCATTGGCTGATCGAATAAAGAAGTTGCATGAAGCAAGCTACCAAGTTGCAGTAGAAATTCTACTCAAATGGGCAGAGATAAGGCAAAAAGTAGAAGTGAGATGACATAAAGAGCCTCTAGAAACTTGAAATGCAAGTGAAGAGGCAAAAGAATTCATAAAATATTAACAAGTTGTCAAGTTGTGACACATGGCAAATCCCTATTAGACCTCATGTTCAATAATGTTCTGGTAGTCATTTGAAGACTTCTTATACGGCCAAAGAATTCCACTTGTATGACATGTGTAGAGCTATGAATGGACCACATAATCCACTCCATCATATTGGCCAACAACTTACATTTCTACAAAATATAAGAAGAAGGATTGAAGAACAACATCATTATCTAGGGAGTTCATCCTATTCTTAGGTTAGGAAGCTTTTCCATCATTTTTCACTTTTAAATCTTTCTATGGAGCTGAAAGCCAAGAGAGAATTTGTTCCCATGATCAAGATAAGATATTGAAGCCCTTCATTAGCTAGTGACGAAAGCCACACGATTGGAGAATAAGCCAAGGAAGATAACTAAAGTTGGACTATGAGTGGATGCCAACATATTGAAGACTGCAATAATGTAGGGTGGTTTTGCATTATGTATCTAGGCAGAGTATAATGATCAAGTAATTGGTTCATGTACTAATATTGATGTAAAAGAGTATGTAGTCAATTATCAACACCAATTCATGTCGAAGAAAATTATGTATCTAGGCGGAGTATAAAAAGAAGTTTTAATGAAGTAAATCAACAGTACAACTAACAATTAAAGTTGTTTAAATATTTATATGTTGCTAGAAACAATTCCTTAAGTATCCCTTTATAAAAACAAGAATTTCTTTTTGAAAAATGGGCACATGTTTTATAATTAAATATTTTTCAATTCATAATAAAAAGTTCAAGAAATGTTTCTAACTAATACTTTGATAATACTATTTAGCACTGAAAACTGAATAAATTTATAATTTGATGTAAATATATTTTGAATTCGTTTAACCTCTATAATTAACTACAGTGTTTACTTCACATAAATTTAATAACAATTCGTCTATCGTTCTCTCTCAGTTTCTTCTCTTCTTTCGTTCTCAAATTGTAACACTTGGCATCTATCTTGGACAAAGAAACTTGGTATGAAGGGACTACAAAATTGTGAAACATGTTTGGTAATTCAAAATATCTCACAGATATTCTCACTTTGAAAGGAGGTTTTCCTCATAAAATCCATCCATTGCTAATTTACTGACATGATACATGACAAATATCTATAAGACATAATTAACAAATCGATAACCACAATTATTTTGCTAATTATTGATTGTCCATATAGATCTTTGCTGAAATTACCAAAATGATTATTCCTAGTAACACAATAAGAAATTATTCCTTGGCTTAAAACATAGTAAGTGCCTTGAGGGCACTTAATTCTACACGGATGGTGCTACAGATGATGTTTTTTGCCCTTGCATGTGTTTATGCATACATATAGACCCAAATATCAAAATTTTCAGGGCAAAATCACCTTAATTCATTGCCAAAACTTCCCTTTAATTACCCTATGTTTATCTCACCCCATAACAGTCATCTCTTACCCATGTATAGATATTAGAATTCAATCTTACCTGGAAGAATATCTTACCTCTAGTCTTAGCTAACAATTATCTATAGAAAACCCATTTTTAGTAATCAATTAATCTTAYAGAAAGCATCAATAACACTTGGTTAGGGTAGACWTACTTCAAATTGCAGGGATGACATATTCCAATGGCTTCTAAGATTGCCAAATGATTCTTCTCTTCCTAGCTTTTTATTCTTTTTTCTTAGTTTCATAAAGTGGTATAGAGTTTTGCGTTAGTGTTTTCTATCGAAGTATGATTTTTGGTGAGATGGAGGGGGTATCCATAGGTCTTGATCGAGCATAACCCATGTTGACCCATAGCCCACTTAAAGATGAAAAAGATATTCTTAGTCTTGAAGTACCATACCATAGTGCAATTGATTCATTAACTTATCTTGAATATTGTACTTGATCTGAGATTGCTTTTTATGTAAATTTCCATGCGAGATATAGTTCTTCAAGGACAGCTATATCCTAGAGATCTGTTTAAGAAAACCATAAGAGTGACATGCGCAAATCATTCGTAAATTATTACAATTCATGAGCATGTATTGCACAACTCAAAAGAGGCTCCATCATATGAGACATGACAAAGAATATATTCCCTAAATTCTTCTATATTCACTGGCTCAGAAAATGTGGCAACATCAATGTCCAACAGATTTGCTCAAGCGATAATGTGGCAGACTTATTAACCAAAGTATTGTTGACATTTGATTTCTAGAATAGGTCAACTCCAAGGAATTTAGTGATCATTTATATAAGAGGGTGTTGTTGTACTCTTTTCTCTTCATTCAGATTTTGTTTCACTATTTTTTTCTGACAAGGTTTTAACGAGATAGCAAATAATACTCCGATATCAATGGAGCTCTTTTTTCTTAGTTTAGTTTATCTTTTTCCACGAGGGTTTCCAAAATAAGTTTTATTACGACGAAGTTGTTGTATAAATTAGTCATTCATGGCGGAGTGTTGTAAATATGTTGTGAATGAAGTTTTTACCCCTTGAAATCCTAGAGCCTTAAGGTTCAATCTCTATAAATAGAGGGCTTGTTTCACATAAAGTTTATGAAAATTCGTCTACCCTTCTCTCTCTAAACTTCATCTCCCTTTTCCTTCTCAAATTAGTTCAAGTAGGCAAGTAGTAGACAAATATTCAAAATATGAACAGGTAATTACYTCATRTACTAATATTTGTGTAAAAGAGTACATAGTCAATAATTAATTCAAATTCATGTGCAAGAAAATTATGTATCTGGGTGTAGCATGAAAAGAAGTCTTAATGAAGTAAYTTAATAATACAAATAATAATTAAAAGTTGTTTAAAAATTTAACTCTTCCCAGAAACAACTTCTAGGGCTAATGTAGGCTTTATTTGTTTAGAAGGCCTTAGAATTAGCTAAAGGTTTTTGTATGGGCATATCAAAGACTACATTTAGTGTTCTGCTTTATTAGTAGCCACAGATCAGTTCAAACAAGGTTCTTCCCTTGAGGAATTAGAAGCCAACAATGATTATATAGGGAGTACAATGAAATGGTTCACATTGGAATTGAAAAGACTTTCAAGCAACATGTTTTTAGATTCCTTTTTTACAATGAAAGTGAATGATTTGAATCCTAAAATTGAATTACTTTGCATATTGAAAAGTTCATGAGAATACTCACTTTATATCAGAATGCTTCTTTGATATCTGCCCGTACCAAGTTATATTTTTTAAACTAACTATTTTTTTAATGTATTTAGATTGCTATTCTTTTATCTAGTCATGTTTCATAATAAAATATTACATTTTGGACATCTCCAATTATTACTAAATTACAAATATCTTAATTAGTTATTTCATATATATGATGTAAATCTTTGGTCTGCAGATAGCACTTAATCTGCACAAATAAGCACAAATAAAATATTACAGTTTGAACATTACCAATTATTTTTAATCTACATTTTTTTATTTTTTACCTTATATGGTTAATGTTGTTTGGAACATAGATTATTTACTCTACTAGGTTTTAGAGTAAATAATTGAGGTTGTATTTATGCCTAATAAAACGTTTGTCATGGTTTATTTTGAGAATATTGAGAAGGGAAATTCTTATGCATTGGAAGTTGTTATTTCCCTTTCCAAAATTCTCAAATAATATACAATAATTTTACTTTCATTCTATGACTTCTTTCATTGATCAGATGATTCTTTGCATATGCTCGAGGGTAGTTTCGTTCAATTGATTTACTTAGAAGGCTTAGGGAAAATCAATAACAACTTGACTCTTACACAATCTTACACACTTTGCACGTTACTTGCACAGTTCACAATATCTGACATGTTTGCTCACACTAAATGCACTTTTTATCGGACACTTATACTTAATATAACCACTTTCACTCCTAAAGGATAACATGAGTACTTAAGATTGGTTCGTAACATTTTTTGGTATCCTAATTTATCTACTGAATTAATTGGACAAAAAAGTCATCACTTTCTATTAGTATTTTGAAGTAGCATTACCCGCAAGTCAAACTTGGTTCCATTTGAGCTAAATCGAATATTTCTTATAGCGAATAGTGTGGTTTTCTAAGAGATTATTGAAAAATTGGTAGAGAAATGGGAGAGAGAAATAGGGTGAAGAGAGGACGTCATATTACTTATGTAAGAGGCATGTTTGAAAAGATATTTCAGGTGTTACTTTTAAACATGTAAATATTGTACGCTTCGTATTGATAGTTCTATAGTTTTCTTATGAATTTTGGTAATTAATTGTACTCAAAATTGTAAAAAAATGTTTATAGGATCACAATTTAAGGATGCTACAATTTATATGAACAACATTGGTAGATCAAAAAAAGCAGTTGCATGAAGCAGGTTGCCAAGTTACGGCACGAATGCTGATAATAATGGTTAATGGCATTAGGAAAGAAGCAAAAGATAAACGACATATAGAGCCTCTAGAAACTTAAAATGCAAGAGAGAAGTAAAAAAAATTCATAAAATATTGACAAGTTGGCAAGTGGTGACATATGTCAAGTCCCTAACGGAACTCATGTTCCACTATGTTTGGGCAGTCATTTGAAGACTTCTCATTGGGATAAAGAATTCCACTATAACAGCACATGTAGAACTATGAATGGACCRCATAATCCACTCCATCATATTGGCCAAAACTTGCAGAAGAAGAAGGATTGAAGAAGAAGAGCGTTATCCGAGGAGTACATCCCATTCTTAGGTTAGGAAGCTTTTCCACCACTTTTTATTTTCCAAATCCTTCTGTGAAGGCTGAAGGCCAAGAAAAGATCTATTCTCACAATCAAGATTAGATATTGAAGCCCATCATCAGCTTGTGACAGAAGGCAAATGACTGGAGAATGAGCCAAGGAAGATAATCAAAGTTGGACTATGAGCGGATGCTACAATATTGAACACTACAAAACAGCACATTCATTTACAATAGTTTTCTAAATCATTTTTAGTTTTCTATTCTGTTTGTATTAAGCTAAACTTTATATTTGATCTTTTATACAACAGAATAATTTATGAGATTGTGTCTTTCATTTATTTCAGCATGAGTTAGTTTAATATGTAGTTAGGAATTAAGGTGAAATTAAGTATTGATGATGGCTAATTATATTTTGCATGTTTAAGCTAGTTTATAATTTATTCAAGGGATTTAATTTCCAATGGTAAACCATTCTTATGGGATATTAATTCTAGTAGAAAGCCTTGGGTAGGGTGAGTGGTTTGCATAAAAGTTGTAGCAAGATCTTTATTGCATTGTGAGAATGGTTATCTATTAATCGGGTTCCTGGTGAGAGAGTATTATGTACAATACCCTCTTGAATCTAGAGTTTGGGTTATGAATACCTAAGTCACAACTTTACTTGAGTCAGTTAGGGAAGAACATTAAAAAGACCTAGTGGTGTCTGCACTAGAGAGTAACATTGTAGCATTTTAGAAGCATAGGATTATGCCCAAACTTGCCTTGGGATTTGTGGTGTCAAAACTTCCTTTTAAAGAATCATAGTTAGTTCTCGAACGTGGCTAAGCCTGAAATCGTATTGGGAACAACATAAAACTTAAGCGTCAAATAGCGAGGTAGCAAAGGTCTCGAGTTTGCTATGCTACGGCATCCTTATTATGAGGTCAAGGACTTAATCACCCAAGGTATTCTATGGCTAATTTCATGGTAGGTGGATGGAACAAAAGGCTAAAAAGTTGAGGACTCTATCCGTTTGGCGGACATACTCCCTGTTGCAGTATTCCTTTGATCATTCCTTTASCAAAGATATGTCTACTACCCATGTATTAACCATGTGCTGTGAATATTGCTATGCATGACAATGTCTCATAAACATCATAGTTAAGGGATCTATAAATTCATAACTAATTCCTATTTTCCAGTGATTATCCTTCTACTCATCTTTACTTTTTAATATATGATAATTGTACTTAAAGGGTATTTAATGATTATATATTTATATATTACCAACTCCAATTTATCAAATCATTTGTTGTAACATTATACCAACACGATCGCATCAATCCTCGTGGTATCAACATCCACTTATTACTATTATTTGTTAAGACCATGTATACTTGCGCAAGTTTCGTGAACTCATCTATATTATTGCACAACGGAATCACACAAACAACAACTTCTTCAAAAAGAATTAGTGACAACTTCTTTGATGTCACTATTGTGCTATGATTAGTGGTCACTTATGTAATTATCATAATTGTGGCTAATTTAGTCCAACTAAAATTTGTTGTCACAATTTCAAAACAATTACATAGTGAAAATTTGAGTTTGTTTTAACAATTGTACAAATATTAGTGGACAACTTTAGTATCATAAGATAGATTTATTTTGTGGAACTCACTATTGTACTCTCAATAGTGACAATTTTTATTGTTATAATGTAGTTAATTTGGTCACAACTTAAATCCATTTTCACTACTTCGAAACAATGAGTTAGTGACAACTTRAGTTTGTTACAGTTGTATAATTATTAGTGACAATACTTGTTTCCATAATTATATAAGCATTTTTTATGGCTACTTTGGTCTATTATTACTAGTCGCCTTTATTATCATTAATCCTACAAATTTTAGTGACTAGTTTAGTTTGTTGTCATTATTGGTAGATRAGCAATGACAACTATATTCATCAAGAACATTTCTAGTGAMAATTTTTTTTTGAGATAAATATTACATAAAAATGATATTTTTTACTATAAAAAACCCTAAGAATTACAACTTTTAATAATTAATTAAAAGTAGTCACTATTCAGATATACACAAAGTGTAGGTTGATACAACTATTCATCAATATACTTCCATTCTTTTATCAACCTAAATAAACATGCAGAATGAGCCATTAAAGAAAGTATATACATTGATCATTGTCAAAATGAAACTGTATAGTAGAATGTCCTTTGGGAGAAAGGTAAGCAAGATTAATCTTAAACTTACTACATATATACTGCTACAGTTAAGTAAAAAACTCAACTTCAATTTGAAGTTCCCTTGGAACCTCATCAACCTCCAGATTGATTAATTGAAGAAAACTATTGTAGGTGCGCAACTTCAACACAGCCTTTCCCTTGACAGCATGACTATCCCTTGACAACTTCAACACAGGTCTGATTTTTATTATACCTTAGAGAGCTTATTTGGGGACATATAAATACACTTGGTCATCTTATTCCTAATGAAGTTGGTGTTGTTGTCTGTGGTATATAATTGAAAGAAAATTCTTTAGAGCCTTATAAACTCCAAAGAGAAAAACGTTTTATGCTAAAAGTTCAAGCTCAAAGGATTGTAGTATGAATTATATTGCTTAAACTACATCAAACTTCCGATGTAAGTTGGACATCTCAAAATGAGAGATTTTGCTAGAGTATAGTWAATAGAACCTTTTTATATTTTCTGTGAAATCAACACTCGTAGACGCACGTTTTCATGCCATATCTCTTATCAAATTACGTATCAGAAGGACAAGATTTTTAGTTAATAACACTTYTGAGATGAGTAAGTAATTTACTCAAACCTCAACTCTTTAAAAACCAAAGGATGCTAAAGAAGATACTTCTATTGAGAGCTGAAATAAGGATTCCAAAATGGTATTCRTAGCCAACATACACGTAGTTGCATGTGAATGTTTACTTAATTTTCACTTAAGTACTTGTAATATTTTCCTTGAAGGCRAAGTTGAATTTCACATGAATAAAATAACTTATTTCTTCATGTTATCTTAATTCTTCACCTTTTTAAGTTTCTTGCAGTAGTCAGCAAATGAACATCATCTTTAAAATAATTGAAAGTTGTGATTAATTGAAAGTTGAAATAAATCACAAAGTAAAATATTATATGAATTATTTGCCAAAAAAAAAAAACCAAAAACTAACACACTTGGAGGTATGTATCTAATTTGATCGATTTTGTTTGAGGGTCATTGTTCATAATATTAGCTTGTGTAGTTTAGGAGGTTTCATTTATTTACTAAGATAAACTTGATGAAATGTTTTAGCATCTTCATGACTTTGTAAACTATTTATTGTTTCCTTTTAGAAAAYTTTGAATCATGTCGGCTAGGTGTAATTAAAATTCAAAGTCATCCTACTGAGAAATATTTCCATACATAAATGGGTATCAATATTTCAACTATATGTTGTTTATGATCCCATTCTCAATCCATCACTAGAAACTATCTTGTAGGATACATTTGAGTAAACTTCTTGGAATAGAATAAGGCTTTCCCATTTTGATGCTAATTTCTAATATTTTTAGTTTTTTAATTTTTAATGCTCAATGCTAGTTGTGTCCACCCAGCAAGCACCAAATTACCCACAAAAGAAGGAACAAGGACGAAGCTTCTTATCAAATGCCTTAGAGATGTGAGCTTAACATCATTTCGGACTATTTAGGTCGCAGTGAGCATTGTCTTCCTTGGTGAACAAATTGTTGCCTCTTATGCAATATTCACAGACCGAAAGAAAATGGATTTCATGTTCTTCACCATCCTTGTGATAAAAAAAAAGGGAGGCACAACTTAATTTTAACAATTCAAAATTTGAATGCATTCACTAGGAAGACCTGAAGTCGCAAAAAGCTTTCATGTTCACATTGAACAAAGTAATTGCACAAATAATTTATTGCATTAATTGCCTCTTATGCATACAATTGATGTCGTGTTCACATTGATTACTTTGTTGCGACTTTACGACATTCAAAAATTGATTATCTTCTATTGTTATTGTAAAATCACACAAATTGAAAATATCACCAAACTTAAATTTGTGGAGAAAATTAAATCACTAATGAAGACATGCACAAAAAATCCTCCATCATCCATGCCTCTACCGTGCTCCTGCTGGAGCAATATTATGAGTTGTGGTTTAAGAATTAGTTAGAACATAGCCTGCTAATTGAATTAAAACAATGAGTTTCTCATTTAAAATCATGGATTACATTTGGTTCCACAACATTGCCTGAAGTGAATAGTACTACATTTTCTRAAGCAAATCCATCATCAAAGGATGAAATAGGACGKGGAAAAAGGCACTAACGCCAAAGCAATTGTGGGTGCAAGCTTAGATGTGGAAGACTCATGAGTATGCCAACAACAATAAGAAGAACTAACCAATGAAAGATAATAGCCATCGAACAGGAGAAAGATGAAAATTGCTTTGGATGTATCATGAAAGATCATTGGTCACGTACTTGTCATATGTTAAAATATTTTGTGTATCTCTAACAAAAATCATCCTAGGAAAAAGGGAAAGTAGAGAAAATCTTTCTTTATTTTGATGGTCCAATTAACTTGACTSACTTGCATGTTTCTGGTTTTCTTTTACTTCTACTACCTTGATCCAACGTGTAATAATCAACATTTAATGGGAGGTGGTGTGTCAGATACTTTTAATTAACTTGCTTGGCTGGTACTACTTAAAATTATTTAGTTGGTTAGTTTTTCGATTTTAGTGATTATGAATATAAGTTTTTTGATTTACTTTACATTACAAATATATTTTTAAATTCATAATAGATTAGCGAGGTCTTGTCTTATTGAACGTGAAACTAAGCATATCATTCTTTTAGATTAAAAATGTATTTTAAATAAATATTAGCTGAAAATAAAGTTAATACAGTATTGTGTGCATAACACAGGCTCCAAATAATGTTGTATTTTACCATTAGGAATCACTTACAAATGTGAAGTTGCAAAGAGTTGAAAATCACTTCAGAATAAGTAGAGATAACTCCAAAGAGAAATGTAGATATTCAACTTGGTATGAAGGGACTACAAAATTGTGAAGACATTTGTTGTTAATTTACTAACAAAACAATGTAAATCAAGGAATTTAAAAAAATAATACAATCATCCTAGAGATTTTATGAAAATAAAATTATAGAAAGCTCCTTGGTTTTTTTCCTCATTGACAAGGGTTTCAATTAGCCTCTTTTTCTTTAATCATCTCTCATCTATTGTGATGTTCGACTTCTATTTTCTTCAAACCATTATAACATGGAATCTGCAGAAAAGGAAAAGAAAAAGAGAATGAACATCCTATCAATTCACGAAAGGAAATTGGAAAAGAAAAACATGAGGAGCTTGCTAATACAAGGAAAGATTTCACCATAGTATTAGAAACTGCCCACATTTCTGATGAACTATATTCGCCATTGTATAAATTTAAACTCCAATTGATTTAACAATTTACCAGAAAATCATGGATTGCAGCTTTTTACCCAATCAATGTTTTTGGTAAATTGCTGACCAACTGGAATTTAACTTTAATMTTTCATGTAMTGAYTGAGATGAAGRGATGAAAATATGAAGGAACTCAGAAGGAGGAAAAACCTCTTCATTCTCTATGTCAATCTTGAAATGAGGTAGAAGATTCATCTTAAGTCACATTGCTTTGACATATGATGTTATTTATAGGAAAACCTATTGTAGTTTGTTGATTAAGTTCATACTCTTTTTCTAACTGCAGAATTGATATAAATTCCTTTTAGATTCATACCTAATTAGAAGGTAACGTACCAAAAACCAACGTGACACTTATAGATTAGGTATTGTATTACATTACATCATCTTAAGCTTCATTTTGGGATATTTATAGAAAAGTACTTAGTAATTCCTAAGCTAGTCAACTACTTGATTTTACTATCAAGAAAGTTTCAAATTCAATATTTASTTTCAAAATTTATTGAATTTAATTGTTTCTATAAACTTGATGATTACAGATTTAAGATAAAAGTTAGTAACATAAGACAATCTTACATTCATAATCATGTTCAATGAAATAAATTAGTTTAGCTATTTCCGCTATCCCTCAATTGCAATAATTGATTAACTAAATTAATTTGTTTCCCCTAAGATTGTTTAGAACTSTAAAATTGTTTAGCTAACTTTAGAATATAAGATTTCTTAACATGTGTAAGGAAACACATAACTTCTAGTTTGTGCAATATATCCCCTTGATGGAAATAAATTTAATACATATATCCTTAGAAAGATTCAGATCTCAAACATTTCTTTAAAAAAAAGTAAAGTCAAACTAATTAATCAAATTTAGTTGATAAACATTAGCTGTCTAAAGAGGACTTCACAGGGAGCAGATAAATATTGAATATGATCAAGTAATTAATTCGTCTACTAATATTGATGTAAAAGAGTATGCAGTCAATTATCAACACCTCATGTGCAAGAAAATTATCTATCTCGGCGAAGTATAAAAGAAGTTTTAATCAAATAATCAATAGTACAACTAATAATTAAAGTTGTTTAAATATTTATATGTTGCCAAAAACAATTTTTTAAGTATCTCTATATAAAAAGAAGGAATTTCCTTTTGAAAAATGGGCACATATTTTATAAGTAATTGTTTTTAAAATGATAATAAAAAATTCTTTTCTAAGTAATACTTTGATAATACTATTTACCACCAAAAACTGAATAAATTAATAATTGATGTAAATATATTTTGAATTCGTTTCTAGCTATGGAATCCTAGAAGATTTATGTTTAACCTCTATAGTTAACTGCGGGGCTTAGTTCACATAAAATTAATGACAATTGATCTACCGTTCTACCTCTAAATTTCCTCTCTCCTTTCTTTCTCAAATTATAACACTTGGCATGTATCTTGGACAAAGAAACTTGGCATAAAGGGACTACAAAATTGTGACACATGTTTGGTAATTCAAAATACCTCACAGACATTCCTGTTCTGAAAGGAGGTTTTCCTAACAAAATTCATCCATTGCTAATTTACTAACACATGATACATGGCAAATATCTATAACACATAATTAACAAATTGATAACCATAATTATTTTGCTAATTAGCAATTGTCGAGATATATCTTTATAGAAATTACTAAAATGATTGTTCCTAGTAACACTCAATAAGAAATCATTCCTTGGCTTAAAACATAGTAAGGTTTACGCGTCTTCTAAACCCTCCAAGTATATGGTAAGTTGTTATGCAATTTGACTACCTAGCTTTAACATGTATCTACAATCTCTTCTTACCAAATACTCAAAAAACTCACATGGTAATTCTTTTCGTATATTTTACCAAATAGGAAATATATAATAACACTAACTATGATGTAGTGTCCCATTCAAAGATGCATTTGAAATGACATGGCAATGTTATTAATCCATGTTMCCAAACCCTTATATATAAAGTGATAAACATTTACAACCAATAATCACAAAGTTCCTTCGGATAACTCATTTGCATATAGATGAGTTATTTCTATGCAACCTTATTTGAATTAAAATCACAAAGTTTCTTCTCATAACTCATTCCCATGTAGTTGAGCTATTTTGTTTGCAACTTTGATTGAATCATGACAAGAAAGAAGGTAAAAGTTGGCTATATTCTTCAAAAAAAGGAAAGTAACCTATGAGCAAAGGAATATTGGCATCATGAACAAAGTAAGTGAACCTATTAAGTTTTGTGATCATAAAGCTTCTTCTCTCATCTATGGTCCGTATGATTTTGAACCCAAGAGTATAGCCGAGCATCTTGGAAGCCCAACATGTCATCTTGGGGTTTAAGGACACGCCGTATCAAAACAAGAAAACATTGGACCAAGAATTTTTCTTGAGAGAAAGACTTGGAAAAGTGAATGAACGATTGAAGATAAGTACTTGTCGTTGGCAAAAAAAAGGCTAGATAACTTTGAGCTATTAGAGCTCGATGATCTTGGTTACAAAATTGACCTAAAGTTGAGAGAAATCGGTAGAATATGGCAACCTATGAGTGGTGYTGTAGCACCCCCAAATTAGGAACTATCCTAACCTAATCATGTTAACATTTACCTTACTTACATGCGGAAATAATAGAGAAATATATAAATATTCAAGTAGGAAGAATGCTTCTACAATTGAAAGACACCATTCAAGATTGACACAAAAGTATGAAAAACTAATTTTTCTTCAATAAGCTAGAGTTTGTGAATTATTCGAAACACAACTCTACAATCCAAAACGTTTAGCACGAATGATTTAATAAAAAAAACTTCTAAAATGGTTACTATTCAGGTTTGAGTTGCCCCTAAGCAGACTCCTTGAATCACCTACCTTTCATCACCTGAAACATGAAATAAGAGGGAAAGGGTTGAGCTAAAGCTCGATAAGTAAACCCCATACATGTATGCCAATAGTGTCCATTAACTTATTACACATTTTAGACTATATCCCATTTTTTCTTTAACCTTTCAAAAGATTAGTGTCTTTGGCTTCTATGAGCTCACTTGGTGTATCGTCTAGCCACTAGACTCTATAGCAAGTAGTTATTATTTGGAATCAGGACATATTTCTGTCGATGATACCCAGAGCGGTTTAGATTTCCTTGCTCTTTCCATTCACCTCATGAGGAAGCCAACATTACTATCCTTGAATAGGATTAGGTCGGGTGTGCCGGTCCTCTACTCCCCATTCCCCACTCACATCCTTTATGGCTTAGGCGTACTAATTTCTTAAAACTAGGAATATAAGCTAACTTAAACTTATATAACATCACTTTGAAAATATTTTCCTTGCAATCATCATAAACATGCAACATGTCGTGACTTATGAAATCCATGTTCATGAATGTACATTATAACATAAAATAATGCACATGTCATTTCATAACTTAAACATATGAGAATTCACATAACTCAAACATAATAGTTACACAATCATACATAATATTCATACACCATAATGGATGAAGAAGTGGAAGTTTACTTACCTGAAACTTTAAAGCTTAAACTTGGTTCATAAATGGCGATAGCATGGCGATAGCGTTCCTAAGTTGCCCTCGACAAGCAAGTTTCGACTTCATAGTTCAATAAAAGGGAAAAACATTTAAAAATGATCCTCTAGAGTGTGAAACTCTAAAACACCATYTTAGGAAACTAGTGGAAAATGTTCTAGCGCTAARAGTACTTAAAATGTTAATATTTTTCCAAAATTGGAGGGACGCTACCCATGGACACTACTCTATCCTTAGTRTGTCCTTAGCCTAGCCATTGCACACAGATGGTATATTCCATCTGTGCCTACTTTTGTGCATGCGTCCATGAACCCAAAGGGCACTCAATTCTATGCCAACAGTGCCACAAATGGTGCTTTTTACTCATGCATGCGTTTATGCATGTACGTAAACCCATAAATCAATATTTTAGGCAAAACCACCTTAACTCATTGCCAAAACTTCCCTTCAATTACCCTATGTTTATTCCACCCCATAACAGTCATCTCTCCCCCATGTATAGGTATCATAATTCAATCTTACCTAGAAGAATATCTTACCTCTAATCTTAGTTAACAATTTTCCACAGAAAACCCGTTTCTAATAATCAATTAATCTTAAAGAAAACATCAATAATATTAGGTTAGGGTAGATTTACTTCAAATCATAGGGATTACGTATTCCAATGGCTTCTAAGATTGCCAAATGATTCTTCTCCTCCTAGCTTTTTATCCTTTTTTCTTAGTTCCGTAAAGTGGTTATAGGGTTTTGCCGGAATGTTTTCTAATGAAGTATGGTTTTTTGTCAGATGGAGGGAGTATCCATAGGTCTTGGGTCGAGCATAACCCAACGTTGATCCATTTTCCAACTTAATCTATTTGGGCCACTATAGCACTCCTAACCCAACCTAATTAACTAAACTTATGTGGGTTTTATGAAATAATAGATATTATTAATTTAAGCCCAATTAACACATAAACAAAACATACAAACTCTCATACACGATACTAATAAAGTAATTCGCGTAAAATCCTTTAAAAGAAGGAAAAAAAATATTATTTCGGGTATTATGGATGTGACTTCTCCTAGCAAGTTTGACCACCACCAGAACCTTCATTGCAAATTTTAACTATTGTTCATTAGATGTAGTTTGATAAAGTGATGCCATTTCTAACTGTTCATCATTAGATGCAGCCGAATTAGTGATGCCAATTGTACCTATTCATCATCGAATGGCAATGCAAGAGCAGAATATTCTCCCTGAATACAATGACTCAATTAATCCACCTTTGGAGGACCTCGGTTTTAGTTAAGGATGGGATGATCAGATTATGGTGCCTTTCACTAATCATTTCACTACAACCTTGCATAATTCCTTTCCTTCAAGATCACGTCCTTTTAAAATCATTTCTTATTCACATTAATGTCTCTACAAATAACTCTCTTCTTTTTTTTCTGTTTTCATATTCACATCTCTCTCACATAACTTTATCTTTTCACATTCACTTCAACCCCACATAATTATTGTTTTTTAGTTTTACAAAAATACATCCCTATATATTGCATTCATATTTCYTTTAACTTTTAAATACCCTCATGTCGAGTCTTGTTATTTATCTATAATTCACTCATTTCTCCTTRCTATAGAAAAAAATCACAATCATCCTTCTAGTTGTGATCTTCAATATTATTATTTTCAAGGAGTAATGTAGTTTCTAATTAAGTTTATCTGTTGGGAAAGAACATCTTCAATAGGATTTAYTTTCRAAAATGGATGACTTGATAATTGAAAACGTTAATAAAAATTTTGGACTTCATCTACTAAGATAAAAGACAAAGTAATTAAAAGTGTCTAAAAATTGGAAAATTCATAAACTTCTATGCTTGCAATTTCTATTACTCTAATTTGAGTTATTTAAAGAAATAAAAGCTCTGTTTTTGTAACGATCCATCCTTCCCTAGGTTCCACTGGGGCYAAATAGGTGTTGCCTGTCTCTCGGTAATCACGGTACAAGTATGTAAAATATCAAACATAGTCATCTAGGCTCAACAAATATTGTTGTACTTACAATCAAAATTTCCCAAAGCTTATACAAGTAGAAAATAAATATATGAGCCCCGAATATATACATTCAAGTTTTTGAAACCTCTGACTTTTCATGCAACGGATAATTACATACCTATCACTAAAAACATGAGAAAACTCATTAGTGAAGCTTAGTGAGTTCCCTATGGGTGGTGCAAGGTGCTTTAACATCAAGAGCACGTTTTTTTCCCAAATAAGCACGAGTAAAATAATTGTTAGAAATAATTTGAGTAAGAGACATTTTAGTAAATGTTAACTTGCTAAAAATATTTAGAAATGAAAATGTCAAGTGTAAACGAGAATACTTTTAAAACTCGTCAGTTTCTAATAATAGTAACTCAGTTTACACGTTTTTATCGCAAAGACAACGTCGCACAAATCTACTAATACCAGCCTTATCACCTCGTATCTACGCGTGCAATTTACTAACGTATGACCTCATACAATCAAATGGTAGTCGATAGTTAGAGCACAAGGAAGTCAGTCACCCCCGGGTTAAACATCCTAACCAGGGGTAAAAAGTGTTCATAAACAAGTATGAGCACCGAATGACGCGATCATATGCCTGATGCCTTCCCAATCCGCCACCGACCGCTCAGTCATTGGCCAATGTTTGGGCTTACTCTAATACTGTCGCCCGGCTATCTCAAGAGATACTCGTACTAGGGATCAACCAAATACAGTACTTTGCCCACTAGACTAGTCAATCAAAGCTCGGCAATTCAGTACTCAATTCCAATATAAATCACAAATAGTAATTTCAATCCAGTCGTGTATTTTCAATATAAGAGAAAATGATTATAGTTTTATAAAAGTCTTAATACGTAGTTATTTATACCAAATCGGGTGTGCTCTATTTTCATGCTCTTTAATAAAACATATGCAAGTAAAACAAATTTTTCATGAAGTCATGAAAATATTCTCAAATATTTGAGAAATATTTTATAACATTATATATCAATATTCTGGATGAATATTTAACAATTGTTCCTACAACAAAATTAGTCTAAATTATCACTCTCTATGCCTAAAGAGCGTGATATAATAAACTCAATATTCCTTAAAATTATTAAATTATTGCTCTAAGTTAAAATTATATACGTTTAAAGGATATTGATTACGATCTAGATATTCTTGAAGAATATCGAACCACTGCTCCTATAATAATAATAGTTTAAATCAACTATTATATTTGAACGATATAATTCACTCTCCCAAAGTACAATTTGTCCATAAAAAATTACAAAATAATCTAGTGAAATAATATATATAATATAACTCTTATACCTCAAGGAATGCATATAATTGATATCATGTTCACAATGATTGCTTTGTTGTGACTATACGACATTTGAAAATGAACTATCTTTTATTTTTATTGTAGAATCACACAAATTGAAGATATCATCAAACTTGAATTTGTGGAGAATATTAAATCACTAATGAAGACACGTCACAAAAAATCCTCCATCATCCACGCCTCTAACGTGTTCTTGCTGTAGCAATATTGTTAGTGTGGTTTGAGAATTACACAAAACTTAACTCATATCCTGCTGGTTGAATAAAACAATGAGTTTCTAATGAAAAGTCATGTATTACATCTAGTTCCACCACATTACCTGAAGTGAGCAGTACTACATTTCCTTAAGAAATCTGACATCAAAGCATGGAAATTGATATGGAATTAGGCATGGTTGCCGAAGCAAGATGGGTGCGAGCTTGGATGTGGAAAAACTCACGAGTATGTCAAGAACAATAAGACGAACTAATCAACAAAAGATAATGCCCCATGCCCCATCCAAACGGGAGCAAGATGAAAATCGCTTTAGATGTATCATGAAATATCATTGTTCACGTGCTTGTACGTTAGAATATTTTGTGTATCTCGACAAAAATCATCAAGGAAAAAGGGAAAGTGGAGACGATCTTTCTTTATTTTGATGGTTTAATTAATGTGACTCATTTGCATGTTTCTAATTTTCTTTTATTTCTAGTATTTTGATCCAACATGCTATAATCCCCATTTAATGGGAAGTGGTATGTTAGAGATACTATTAATTAGTTAGCTTTCCTTTTGGTATTTAAAATTCATTAGTTGGCTGATCRTAGTTTTGCAATTTTAGTGATTATGAATATAAATGTTTTAATTTACTTTACATTACAAATATGTTTGTAAATTCATAATAGATTGTGGAAATCTGTCCTATTGATTGTGTAATTACACATATCATTCTTTTAGACAAAAAAGTATATCTTTAAATAAATATTAGTTGAAAATAAAGTTAATACAATATTATGTGCAGCAAATAGGCTCCAAATGACCTTGTATTATTTTACCATAAGGAATATGGTGCAAATGTATAGTTGGAAACTAGTGATAACTGGAAAGAGAATTATAGATATTCAACTTGGCCTGAAAATAATACAATCATATTTATGAAAATAAAATGATAGAAATGTCCTTGGTTTTCTTTCCCATTGATGATGGGCTTCAATTAGCCTCTTTTTCTTTAATCATCTCTCATCTATTTCGATGTGTGACTTGTGTTTTCTTCAAATCATTATAATATGGAATCTACAGAAAAGGAAATGTAAAAGAGAAGAAAGAACATAACAATCCAAAAAAGAAAATTAAAAAGAAAAACATGAGAAACTTGTTAATACAACGAAAGATTTCATCATAGTAATAGAAATTGCCCACATTCTGATGAACTATATTCTCCACTGTATAGATTTAAACTCCAATCGATTCAACAATTTAACAGAAAATCATGGAATGTAGCTTTTTACACAATGAATGTTTTTCGTAAATTGCTAACCGGCTGGAGTTTTTTATCTTTCATGTAATGATTATGAAGAGATGAAAATAAGAAGGAGCTTAGAAAGAGGAAAAATCTCTTCATCCTCTATGTCAATCTTGAAATGAGGTAGAAGATTCATCTAAAGCCGCAGTGCTTTGACATATGATGTTATTTATAGGCAAACCTATTATAATTTGTTGATTAAGTTTATACTCTTTTTCTAGTTGCATAAGTGATATAAAATTCCTTTAGATTCATACCCAATTAGAAGCTAGCATACCAAAAACCAACATGGCTACTATAGACTACGTATTACATTACATCATCTTAAATTTCTTGTTGGGATATTTATAGAAAAGAACTTTAGTGATTCCTAAACTAGTCAACTACTTTAATTCACTATCAAGAAAGTTTCAAATTCAATATTTAATTTCAAAATTTAGAGAACTAATTTGTTTCTATAAATTTGATTGAGAATTTAAGATAAAAGTTAGTAATATGAGCTAATCTTATATTCATAAACATGTTCAAGAAAATGCATTAGTTAAGCTATTTCGATATCCCTTCAATTGCAAGAATTGATTAACTAATTTAATTGGTTTCCCCTGAGGTTGTTTATAACTCTGGCAAGGAAACACCTAAATTCTTATTTGTGCAATATGTCCCCTCGATAGAAAGAGATTTGTACACTTGACTAACTATGTAGCAGTAAATCCTTAGAAAGAAGCAAAATTCAAACATTTCTTTAAAAAAGAATAAAGCTAATTATTTAGTTGATAAGCATTAGTTATCCAGAGACTGCTTCATAGGAGCCATAAATAATGAATATGATCATGTAATTAGCTCATGTACTGATATTTATGTAAAAGAGTATGTAGTCAATTATTAACAACAATTTGAAGAATTCAATTTTCAAGACATATCCAGATACAAGCAAATTGAAGAATTAAATTTTGAATTTTCAACCTACATCTGCATTCTTGACCCATCTTCTCAGCCCATGAAGCACGGATCCCACATCACATATGAAGTTTTGTTCACAGTAAGTTTGGTCCTATAAATAGAGGGCTTCTCCATCATCAAAAATATAACCAAGAGAGCTGTGTAATATCCCAAGTAGAGGATAAAACAATCCTAGAGAGATTGTGAGGTTTTTCGAGAGTTTTTAGTTAGAGCTTGTAAAGTCTTTTCTTTCTATTCTTGAAAGTAATAGAAGTATTTTCTCTCAGTATTAGCTCTCCTGTGATTCCCCAGCACGTGGTATCAAAGCRAGCTTCAGCTTTCCATATTTTTTAGTTTTTTTCCAAAAAAATCATACTTTCTAAAAAATTATGTTTTTTAAGTTCTCCGCCAAATCCAATTCTGAGCATATCATCTTGTTCGTCTCGACAAGGGGAGAATTTGGGTACTTTTCGGCAAGTGATCATACTCTTAGCCACGTGCTTCATGCACTAGTTGAAGTAGGAGACCCACGTCAGTGCCACTCTTTTTTATTGTGGATCATCCAAATTATTCCCGTAGGCCAATTATCGAAAATAGAATTTCCTAAAAATTGACCTCATTTCCAACAGATCTGTTCCCAGGAGTTCCCTAAAAAAAAAGGCACGTCAACAACACCTCTTCTCTGCACTGCTCGCCACATCAGCAACATCACAGGCTTTATGCATTAGTAGCTTTAGCAGCACCAACTCAATGCTCAAACAGCTCCACGTTACACCATGTCACCAGCCATGTCATCTACTACGTCACTGAATGTGAAAATGACCATTGAGGAGTCAACTTCATCATCGGGAGCTATGATTATGCTAATAGCTCAGATGGAAGATTTCCTCAGCTGTAAAGATTTATTTGATCTAACAGAGCTAATACATGTTAATCCCGATCCCTCCAAGTCAATGGAGTGGAAGAAAATGAATAAAAAACCTATTGGTCAAGTTCAACAATGGATTCACCATAGTGTCTTGCACCACGTTGCACAAGAAACAGATGCTTATACCCTCTGGAAGAAGTTAGAGGATATGTACCAGGCCAAGACTGCTCGAAACAAGGCCCTACTCATGAGGCGTCTTGTTAATATGAACCTGAGAAGTGGAACTTCCATTGCCAAGCATACCAGTGAGTTCCAGAGCTTTGTAAACCAATTATCGTCTATTGAAATGCCACTTGGAGATGAAATGCAGTCCCTACTACTTCTGAGTTCCCTTCTTAATAGTTGGGAAACACTTGTTTTCACTTTTAGCAACTCAGCCCCTGRTGGCAAACTTACCATATCTGTGGTCAATGATGCATTGTTCRTTAAAGAGGAAAGAAGGAAAGACATGAGTACARATCAGACTCATGCCCTTGTGATGGAAATTCGAGGAAGATCACAAGGAAAACAAAGAAATGGTATAGACAAATGGAGAAGCAGAGGTAAAAGCCGGGGGAGATCCTCGAATAGCAGGAAACCGTCTTATACCTGTAATCATTGCGGTATAGAGGGTCATATGAAGAAGAATTGCTACAAATGGCTGGAGGAGCAAGGTCAGAAAAATTCTYAGTCGAAAAACAAGGGTGGAGAAATGCTAACCACCGTATCAGGAGATGTAGTGTACTATACTACCTATGATAAGCATGCCTTCACATCTCAAGAGAAGACACRGAATGGGTGGTAGATACTGCAGTGTCCTACCACGTAACTCCCCACAAGGACTATATCACAATATACAAACCTAGAGACTTTGGAGCAGTGAAGATGGGTAATTCCAGTTTCTTTGAAATAGCCTAAATTGGTAATGTTTAGATATAGACAAGTACGGGGAGCACAATTACTTTGAAGGATGTCAGACATGTGCCGGATCTTCGACTCAACCTACTCTCAGCGGTATCCCTTGACAAACAAGGGTATGATAACTATTACAGCATAGGCACATGGAAACTGCCAAAGGGCATTCTAACAATCGCTCAAGGACATGTTTGTGGCATGTTGTACAAAACTCATGTGAAAATTTGTACAGATAGCCCAACATTGCAGAGGAGGCTTCTTAAGGTCTATGGCACCAAAGACTCGGCCACATGAGTGAAAGGGTTTGACTACCCTGATATAGAAGAAGCTTATCAATGTTGACAAGAACGTTGCACTAGGTCCTTGCAATCATTGTCTATTCGGTAAGAAGCATAGAGTCTTATTTAATATCTCTTCAAGGAAAATATTAGAGTTGTTAAGTTTGGTACACTCTTGATGTTTGCGATCCCATGGAGGTTGAATCACTCGGCGAAAACAGATATTTTTTTTTACTTTTATCGATAATGCTTCTCGAAAAGTATGGATGTATTTCCTGAAGATGACAGATTGGGTGTTTGAATACATGAAGACATTTCACATAATGGTGGAATGTGAAACAAGGAAAGAAGCTAAAGTGTCTCCGATCAGACAATGGAGGCGAATGTACTTCCAAGGAGTCAGGTGCATATTGCAGAGCATATGGCATTCGACATGAGAAGTTAGTACCAGACACTCCTCAACACAGCAAATGAGCCATATTGCTGAAAGAATGAACCGAATTATCATGGAATGTGTTCGGAGCATGCTYAATATGGCTAAACTTCAAAAGCCATTTTAGGTAGAAGTAGTCACTACTGCCTGTTACTCGATCAACCGATCACCATCAGTACCACTCAGTTTTGGAGTCCCAGAGAGGGTTTGGACAGTTAAGCATCCTACATACTCACATCTTAGACTATTTGGTTGTTCAGCATATGCACACCTATCCAAAGAGCTCAGACAAAAGATTGATGCGAGGACTAGTTAAAGAAGGGACAAWGGCATTGAGAAACAAATGGGTGTTCAAGTTAAACAAGGATGGAAGCGGACAAGTGGTGAAACAYAAAGCTCGATTAGTAGTTAAAGGATTCCAATAGAAGAAAGGAATTGACTTTGACGAGATCTTTGCACTAGTTGTCAAGATGACTTCAATTTGAGTTATACTTGRTTTAGCAGTAAGTATGAACTTAGAGATTGAGCAGATGGATGTTAACACAACATTTCTTCATGGAGATTTGAAAGAAGAAATCTACATGCAGTAGCTAGAAGGTTTTGAGGTTTCAAGTGATAATCTCRTGTGCAAGCCATCTAAAAGCTTGTATGGTTTGAAGCAGGCACCAAGGCAATAGAATAAAGAGTTTGACTCATGCATTAAGAGTCAAGGCTACAAGAAGRCTACTGCAGATGAGTGTATTTACATCAWGACGCTTCYAGAYGGTAGCTTCATTTCTCTTCTACTATATGTAGATGACATGTTGATCATTGGAAAAGACACAGTGAAGATCAACCAACTAAAGAAAGAGCTCTCTAAGTCTTTTGATATGAAAAACTTAGGACCAGCTCAATAGATTCTTGAATACAAATAATTCATGACAGGAAGAACCGACAGTTATGGCTATCCCAAGAGAAGTACATTGAACGGGTACTTGAGAGATTCAACATGAATAATACCGAACCAGTCAGTGTTCCACTTGCAACTCATTTCAAGTTGAGCAAAAGAACATGTCCCATATCCAAGGATGCTTGTTCCGATTATCCCTAGAAGAGGAGAATTGAAGAATTCAACTTCTAAGACATATCCAGATATAAGCAAATTGAAGAATTCAATTTTGAATTCTCAATCTACATCCGCCTTCTCGGCCCATGAAGCACGAAACCCACATCCTACTTACGTATGATATTTCTCCATTTGTTGCTCGTACTGGCGGCATATTTCTAATCATCTTTACAAAGGAGTTTGGCACGTTATCATTTACTTTCACTAATGGATGTTCTTTTGTTGGCTATTCTTGTAGAAGGYTGTGTCCAGACATCAATTCTCGAGTCGAAGAGAGGCACTACCATCGGCAATGATTTGATACTATTGATTCAAATATATCATCCAAGCCGCTCTTCATTTCTGCAGAGTAATTCTTTATATGACACTACTGCATATTTAAAGTGCATCAAAACTAGTACTCTCGAAAGAACATTTCATGAAAAATCCATAGAAAAACACTCATATGTCTATAACTCTAAGCTTCGCCCGTCATTTGTAAAAGTCAGCGTATCAACAATTTTTGCTGGCATTTTAAAGAAGGTCTCAGGTGAGACACAAATTTAGACGTTTGTCCAGTAAATTACCTAATAAAAGTATCCTAATATGTTAATTTTGTCATAGTGACTGCCGCATAACTTCTTCACTGACTATAACTAAAATCTAACTTAGACAAGGCATTATTTTGGAATTGAGATGTTCCACTCTGGGAATTAGCTAATGGTTGGCACTACAGTGATTTGTTTCATGTGGTTCCCAGCATAACTAGCTTCGGCATCGGTTATGAATTCTCTTGGAGATAAGAAGGCTCCTTGGCAAACACAAACGATTACCACATCCTTATATTTGTTATGGTTGTTTAGGAACATTTCGGTCCTAGTTGCATCTCCTCCATTTGTTGCTCCTACTACTGACATATTGCTAATCATCTCTATGAAGAAGTCTTGCACGTTATCATTTACCATCACTAATGCATGTTCTTTTGTTGGCTGTTCTTGTGGAAGGTAGTGGTATTACATATATCAGTTCTAGAGTCGAAGAGAGGCACTGGCATCGGCCATCAATTGATACTATTGATTCAAATATATCATCCAAACTACTCTTGATTTCTCCAGAGTAATTCTTTTATATGACACTGCTGCAAATTTAAAGTGCATCAAAACTAGTATTCTCGAATGAACATTTTAATGAAAAATCCATAGAAAAACACACATATGTCTATAACTGTAAGCTTTTCCCATCGTTTATAAAGTTAGAGTATCAACAGTTTTTGCTGGCATTTTGATGATGGTCGGGAGAGGCACAAATTTAGACATTTGTCTAGTAAATGCCCAAATAAAATCATTCTAATATGTTAATTTTGTTATATTGATTGCCGCATAAATTCTTCATTGACTATAATTAATATCTAATTCAGACAAGGCATTGTTTTGGAATTGAGATTTTCCACTCCGTGAATTACCTAATGGTTGGCAYTGCAGTGAATGGTTTCATGTGGTTCCCAGCATAACTWGCTACGACATGCATCACGAATTCCCTTGGAGATAAGAAGGCTCCTTGGCAAAAACAAATGATTATCACATCTTCATATTTGTTAAGCTTGTTTGGGAACACTTCCATCCTACTCACGTATGATATTCCCACATTTGTTGCTCCTACTACCGACATATTTCTAATTATCTCTATAAAAGAGTCTTGCACGTTATTATTTACCTTCACTAATACAGGTTCTTTTGTTGGCTATTCTTGTTGAAGGTTGTGTTATTATGACATCAGTTCTCGAGCCGAAGAGAGGCACTGAAACCGGCCATGAATTGATACTATTGATTCATATATATCATCTAAACTGCTCTTCATTTAATTCTTTATATGACACTACTGCATATTTAAAGTGCATCAAAGCTAGTATTCTTGAAAGAACATTTCATGAAAAATCCGTAGAAAAACACACATATGTCTATAACTCTAAGGTTTTCCCATCGTTTATGAACATCAGCATATCAATAGTTTTTGTTGGCATGTTAAAAAAGTTCAGGAGACACACAAATTTAGACATTTTGTCTAGTAAGTGCTCTAATGAAAGCATCCTAATATGTTTATTTTTGAAAGAACATTTCATGAAAAATCCGTAGAAAAACACACATATGTCTATAACTCTAAGGTTTTCCCATTGTTTATGAACRTCAGCATATCAATAGTTTTTGTTGGCATGTTAAAAAAGTTCAGGAGACACACAAATTTAGACATTTTGTCYAGTAAGTGCTCTAATGAAAGCATCCTAATATGTTTATTTTGTTATTGTGATTGCCGTAGAACTTCTTCTTGACTACAATTAATATCTAATTTAGACAAGGCATTGTTTTGGAATTGAGATGTTCCACTTCCTGAATTAGCTAATGGTTGGCACTACAGTGATTTGTTTCATGGGGTTCCCAGCATCACTAGCTATGGCATGCTTCACGAATTCTATTGGAGATAAGAAGGCTCCTTGGCTAACACAAACATTTACCACATCCTCATATTTGTTATGCTTATATGGGAACACCTCAATCCTACTTACATCTGATATTCCTCCATCTCTTGCTCTTATAGGCAGCATATTTCTAATCATCTCTATCAAGGAGTCTGACATATTATCATTTATCTTCACTAATAGACATTCTTTTGTTGGCTGTGCTGGTGGATGGTTGTGTTACTATGGACATCAGTTTTGAAGTTGAAGAGAGGCACTGCTACCGGCCATGAATTGATACTATCGATTCAAATATATCATCAAAACTACTCTTCAATTTTGTAGAGTGATTCTTTATATGAGAGTCATGAATATTGAGAGTGCATCCAAACTAGTATTCTTGGAAGAACATTTCATGAAAAATCCATAGAAAAACTTACATATGCCTATAACTCTAAGCTTATCCTGTTGCTTATAATAGTTACCATATCAGCAGTTTTTGCTGGCATTTTAAGAAACCTCGAGAGAGGGACAAATTAAGACGTATGTCTAGCAAATGCCGCAATAATAGCATCCTAATATGCTAATTTTCTTGTAGTTATTCCGTAGAGCTTCTTCACAGACTATAATTAATATCTTAGTTAGACAAGCTATTATTTTGGAATTCAGATGTTCAACTCCGCAAATTAGCTAATCATTGGCGCTACAATGAATTGTTTCATGGGTTCCCAGCATCACTAGCTCCGGCATGCTTCACAAATTCTGTTGGAGATAAGAAGGCTCCTTGGCTAACACAAACATTTACCACATCCTCATATTTGTTATGTTTCTAAAGACCATTTCAATCCTACTTATGCCTGATATCCCTCTATTTGTTGCTCCTACAAGCAGCATATTTCTAATTATCCCTATGAAGGAGTCTTGCACATTATCATTTACCTTTACTAATGCATGTTCTTGTGGAAAGTTGTGTTATTATGACGTCAGTTCTCGAGTCGAAGAGAGGCACTGGCACCGGCTATGAATTGATACTATTGATTCATATATATCATCCAAATTGCTTTTCATTTCTCCAGAGTAATTCTTTATATGACATTACTGCATATTTAAAGTGCATCAAAACTAGTATTCTCGAAAGAACATTTCATGAAAAATCCATAGAAAAACACACATATATCTATAACTCTAAGGTTTTCCCATCRTTTACGAAAGTCAGCMTATCAACAGTTTTTTATGGCATTTTAAAGAAGGCCGGGAGAGACACAAATTTAGACATTTGTCCAGTAAATGCCCTAATAAAAGCATCCTAATATGTTAATTTTGTTATTGTGATTGCCACAGAACTTCTTCACTGACTATAATTAATATGTGATTTAAACAAGGCATTGTTTTGGAATTGAGATGTTCCACTTCTTGAATTCGCTAATGGTTAGCACTATAGTGATTTGTTTCATAGGGTTCCCAGCATCACTAGCTATGGCATGCTCCACGAATTTTGTTGGAGATAAGAAGGCTCCTTAGCTAACACAAACATTTACCACATCCTCATATTTGTTATGCTTGTATGGGAACACTTCATCCTACTTACATCTGATATCCCTCAGTCTGTTGCTCCTATAAGCGGCATATTTCTAATCATCTCTATCAAGGAATCTGACACATTATCATTTATCTTCACTAATAGACATTCTTTTGTTGGCTGTGCTAATGGATGGTTGTGTTACTACGGACATCAGTTCTCGAGTTGAAGAGAGGCACTGCTACTGGCCATGAATTGATGATATTGATTCAAATATATCATCAAAATTGCTCTTTAATTTTGTAGAGTAATTCCTTATATGAGAGTCATGAATATTGAAAGTGCATCCAAACCAGTATTCTTGAAAGAACATTTCATGAAAAATCCATAGAAAAACTCACATATGCCTATAACTCTAAGCTTATCGTGTTGCTTATAATAGTCAGCATATCGATAGTTTTTGCTAGCATTTTAAGAAATGTCGAGAGAGGCACAAATTAAGATGTATGTTTAGTAAATGCTGTAATAATAGCATCCTAATATGCTAATTTTCTTGTAGTGATTCCGTAGAACTTCTTCACTGACTATAATTAATATCTTAGTTATTATTTTGGAATTAAGATGTTCAACTCTGCAAATTAGCTAATCATTGGCACTACCGTGATTTGTTTAATGGGGTTTCCAACATCGTTAGCACTGGCCTGCATCATGAATTCTCTTGGCGATAAGAAGGCTCCTTGGAAAACACAAATAATTATCACATCCTCATATTTATTATGCTTGTATGGGAACACTTTGATCATACGTCTAATATCCTTCCATTTGCTGCTCTTACAGGCAGCATACTTCTAATTGTAGGGTTAGAGAGCATAATAGTGTGTAAAATTCAACCAAAGATAAAAGAGATAATCAGGTAAAAAATGACAACCAAATTTTAAGGTGGAAAAACCCATTGTAAATAGAGGAAAACAACCACCGGTGAAGAAGTCCCAAAAATCTACTATAATTCAAGATAAGGTGTA
>MEJB01000041.1:580779-600860 GCA_001752375.1 Rhazya stricta
TGTTTCTTTTTGAGGGAAAAAATTCAAAAAAGATTTTGAAAAAAGGCCTCTTTTTGAAAAAAAGGGGGAAGAATTTTTGCCAACCCTCTTGCGAAAGGAAAAAAAAATTTTGGAAAAAAAAAAAACTTTTTCTGCGGGCTCAATAAAAAAAAAAAAATTTTTTTTTTTTTTGCCCTCTTTTTTGCCACTTCCAGACTTGGCGGCCACCCAAAGTTTTTTTTCCTGGTTAAAAAACAAAATTTTAAAAAAAAAAATAAAAATCCAGAAAAAAAAATTAAAAATCAACGAAAAAAAAAAAAAAAAAAAATCAGCTGTTTCCCAGAAATTTTTCCAAAAAAAAAAAAACTTTTTTTAAAAAACCCCCACCATGGAAGAAAAAAAGGACCCAATTTTTTTTAAAAAAAAGGAAAATCAAGGTTTTCACCAAGTTAATTTAAAAAAAAAGGCGGGCTTAAAAAAACCCAAAAAAAAAAACAAAAAGCAAAATTTTTTTTTTGAAAAAAAAATTCCTTCTTCCAAAAAAAATCTATTTATTTTAAAACTTTGTTTTTTTTTTTGAAAAAAAAAAAAAAAAAAAAATTTCTCCAGGATTAATTTTCGAAAGGGGCAATTTGCTTTCTGTTAAATTTTTCCCCTAAAAAAAAAAAAAAAAAGCCAAAAAAAAGAGAATTTTGCTTTTTTAAGGGGGTTCTTTTTTTTCTTTTAGTTTTTTTTTTGCTCCTTCTTTCACCCCCCCCCCTAAACAAAAAAACCTTTTGAAAAAAAAAAAAATTAAGTTTTTTCAAAAAATCGGTTCCCAAAAAAAAAAAAAAAGTCAAAAAAAAAAAAAAAAACAGAAAATTTATGCCAGTTGGTTTGAAAAAAAAAAAAAAAAAAAAAAAAAGAAAAATTATCAAGTATTTTTTTTTTTTGGAAAAAGCTTAAAAAAAAAACCTATGGTTTTTTTTTCTTTGGGGGGGCCCAAAAAAAAAAAAAATTTATGGGCCAAGTTTTTTTTTTTTTTTTTAAAAAAAAACAGGGGAAAAAAAGAAAGGGAAAAAAGTTAGAACGGAAAAAAAAACCCAATTTTTTTTTTTTTTTTTTTTTTTAACGTAAGTTTTTGATTTTAAAAGGGATGGGAAAAAAAAAAAAAAAAAAAAAAAAAAAGGGCAAAAGGGAGAAAAAAAGGTAAAAAAAACAGGAAAAAAAAGTTTTAAATCAAACTTTTTAACCCTTCCAAACAAATCAAAAGGCCAACTTTGCTGTTCCCTTTTTCTTGGAAAAAAAAAGTTTTTGAAAAAAAAAAAAAAAAAAAAAGGGGTTGGGAAAAAAAAAAAAAAAGAAAAAAAATTTTGGTTTTCTTTTGGAAAAAAATAGGAAGAAATAAAAAAAAAGGCAATTTAAGTTTTGATTTTTAAAAGTTTTGAACCTCAATTTTTTTTAAAAAAAAAAAAATTCAAAGAAATTAAAGGAAAGGGAAGGAAAAAGGGATCAAGGTGGATTGAAAAAAAAAAAAAAAAAGTAAAAAAGATTTGAAAAAAAAAAAGGAATTTAATTTTTTTTCTCTCTGGCTGGCTTCCTTCCCTTCTTTGGCCTTTCCTTCTTTTTTTTCCCCCCCGCATTTTTACCCAAAAAAAACAAAAAAAAAAAAAGAAAAAAAAAACAAGGTTAAAAAAAAAAAAAAAAAAAAGAAAAAAAAAAATAAATTTTCCTTAAGTTTTAAAGTATTTGCTTTCCCCTTTCCCTTTTTCCCCTTTTCCAAAAACAAAAAAAAAAAAAAAAAAAAAACCAAAAAAAAAAAGGCGGCTATTACCTAAAAGGGTAAAAAGTATTTTAAAAACCTTGCTTTTTAAAGGGATTTTCCAAAATAAAAAAATCTGCTTAGAACTTCATCAATAAAAAAAAAAAAAAAAAACTTGTCTTCTTCTCTTTTTTCTCCGGCCTTTTGGGCTCCTTTTTGGCGCTGGCCTCAAAAAAACAAGAAGTAAGAAAGGTGTAATCGAAAAAATTTGCTTTTAGTTCAAGGCCGAAAAAAAAAAAAAAAAAAAAAAAAAAGTCCATTTTTTGCCCTTGTTAAGGCTAAGGAAAACCCAAAAAAAATTTTTTTAAAAAAAAAAAAAAAAAAAGAAAGGATTATATTTTGGAAAAAAAAAAAAAAAAAAAAAAAAAAAAAAGCAGAAAAAAAGATTTTCCACAAAAAAATTTCCAATCTTCTAAATTAAAATTGCAAGAACCACGCCCCAAATTTTTTTGATTTTTTGGAAAAGGAAAAAAAAAAACCAGGGTTGTTTTTTTTTTTTTACTTCAAAACCTAAGGAAAAAAAAAAAGGAAAAAAGGAAAAAAAGGCATTGTTTTAAAAAAAAAAAAAAAAAAACCAAGAAAATTTTCATTGGGGGGCCTTGCTTCTTGAAGGCTAAAAAAACAAAAAGGATTTTGGAAAAAGGATTTTTTTTCAATGGTTTGGTTGAATGTCGTGCTGGCCAGAAAAAGAAAAAAAAAAAAGGGGCCCCCCCAGAGAAAAAAAAAAGCCAAAAAAATATTTTTTTTCCCCAAAACATTTTGGAAGCGGGGGAAAAAGCGAAAAAGTTTTTTTAGCTTCGTTGTTTAATTCTTTTTTGATTCGAAAAAAAAAAAAAAATCTTGTTTGCCTCCCCCAGTCGCGAACCTCTAAATTCCAGGTTTTTTTTCCATTTTTTTTAAAAGGGATTTTCAAAATTCCCCCCTTGAAAAAAATTCTGGCCCGATAATATTTGAATTTTATTGTTTTTTTCCGCATTTTGGAAAATTTTTTGTTCCAAAATTTTGTTACCCAAGCCAAAATTTTCACGGGCCAAAAAAAAAAAAAATTTTTCGCAAATTCTTCTGGAAAAGGCGTCTCAGGAAGGGGCTTATTTTCCTTCCCCAAATTTTTACTTATTCCATTTTGAATTCGTTTGCATTTTTGATTACTTGGGGGGGAGGAAAAAGGGGGAATCTTTTCAAAGAATTTGGCGGGCAAAAGTTTACCCGTCCCCATTTTGGGGGGGAAATTGAAAAGGGGTTTTTTTTTGGGGGAAAACTGAAAAAAAAAAAATAACCCCCCCAAAAGCCACAAGGGAAAAAAAATTTGGAAAAAAAAAAAGGTTTTAAAAAAAAAAAAAAACCCCCCTTTTCCCAACGGAAAAAAAAAAAAAAAACCATAGCGCCACTTTAAAAAAAAAGGATTCAAATAAGCGCCTAATTTCAAAGTTTAACATACCCCTTCCTCCTATGGGGGCCCCCCTCGGTGCCAGGGCCCGGCCCCCCAAAAAAAAAGCCAAAATTTCTTAATTAACCGCGCGAATGTGAAGGGTAAAAATAGAATAGTAAAGAAATTTATCAAAAGAGAAATTATGGGAAAGTTTTACAATTAAAAGAGAAAAGAAAATTTTGAAAACTCGTGAATGTAGGACATATTCAAGCATTCAATCTTTTTTTGAAAATTAAGTTATGAGCTTTTTTAGGCTCATTCCTGTTTCTTCATTGTTATTGCAGATTTGATATGTGACTAGCATGAGGTGGAGGAGGAGGATGGGGTTGCTTGTGGCGCCGCGGATACTTTAATACCAGAAACTTGGTTTCTACTTATGTATATAATGAAATTTACTTTTTGAAGTTGTTTTTAATTATGAAGATTTTTGATGATGTTGTTTTTGAATAGTGTAAAAGCCTTCCGCTGTATTTACTTTTAAACGAATAGTGGCTTATAAATAGATAAATTTTTATTTTCGAACGGTACAGACCTTCCACAAGAACAACCTAAAAAAGACCATCCATTAGTGAAAATAAATGACTATGCATCAGACTCTTTAATAGAGATGATTAGAAATATACTACCTGTAGTAATAGATAGAGAGACATCAGAGGTAAGAAGGATCGAAGTGTTTCCATAAAAGCATAACAAATATGAGGATGTGGTAATTATTTGTGTTTTCGAAGCAGCCTTGTTATCTTCAAGAGAATTTTTGTACCTGCAGAATGTCATGCGACAATATTTCCTAGTACTGTATTGTGCTTAACGCCACTCTAGTTGTACATATTCCAGTAATAGGTTATGTAGGAATAATAGTATATTAATAAAATTAATGCACCAGAATCAAATGAAAGTTTCTTTGCTTTTAGATTTAAAAGAGATAGAACGATTATTAACCGTATTTGGAGAAACTAAGCTTATGAAAGTGGTTCCTAGGATTACAATCTAGTGAAGGTTATTTACAAAAAAAAAATTGAGTTTGCATGTATGAATGTCGGAAATAACTAAAGAGACTTGAGTCTTAGTTTCTACAYTGAGCTTACAGTTATATGCAAATGCGAGTTTTTTTTTTTATTTTTCATTAAACGTTTTCTGGACAATACTAGTTTTGATGCACTTTAAATATGTAGGAGTGTTTTATGAAGAACTATAATATTTAAAATCTCCGGAGATTTGAATAGTAGTTTTGATGATATATTTCAAGAATTGGTATCCGTTTAAGGTCGGTGGCAGTGCCACTCTTCGACTTGACAATTGATGTTGATATTAACATAAAACTTCCACAAGAATAGCTAAAAAAAGAACATCCATTAGTGAATGTAAATGACTATGTGCCTCAGAAATATGCCAACTGGAGTAACAGATGGAGGGATATTAGAGGTAAGAAGGATTGAAATGTTTCCATACAAGCATAAACAAATATGAGGATATGGTAATTGTTTGTGTTTTCCAAGGAGCCTCTTATCTCCAAGAGAATTTGTGATGCATGCCGGAATGAGTGGCTCTAAGAACCCCATGAAGAAAATCACTGTATTGCAAGAAGATAAGCTAATTCATGTAGTGGAACATCTATGTCTTTTCTCAATTATATATTTATTCTAATTTGTGCAGATGTTCTGCAGCARTCCCTACAAGAAAATTAACATATTAGTATGCTATTATTATTGTATTTACTGCACAAACACCTTAGCAAGTGTATTTCCCAACGTTTTTTAAAATGTCAGCAAAATTGTTGATATGCTAACATTTATTAATGATGGGATATGTTTAATTTTTTTAAGATTCAATATTGTTATATTGTAAAATATCCAACTCTTTAAAAGACTTAGACATGTTTCAGACGATTCTCAATTTCCCTATTTGCTTAATTATAGTTATTGTCACGATGACTTTGAGTTTCTCAATTTGTGTTTTGATTCGGTTCGTCATCCATTCTTCTACTAGCAGCATCGATTTTTCTCAGTGTTGAATTTTTGTACATGTAGATTTTCATGTGGCAATATCACCTAGTACTATGTTTGTGCTTAGTGCCCCTCTAGTTGTATGAGTTCCAGTAATGGGTTACATAAGAATAATAGTACATTAATAAAATTCATGCATGAGAATCAAACAAAAGTTTCTTTGCATTTAGATTTAAAATAAATAGAATCATTATTAATTTTATTTGGAGAAACTAAGTTTATGAAAGTGGTCCCTAGGTTTACACTGTAGTGAAGGTTAATGAAAGTGGTTCGTAGGTTTACACTGTAGTGAAGGTTATCTAGAACAAAAAATTGAGTTTGCATGTATGAATGCTGGAAATAACTAAAGATGCTTCAATCTTAGTTTGTACACGGAGCTTACAAAAAATTACAAATTTATATACAGATGCGAGTTTATTTTTTTTGGGTTTTTCATCAAATGTTTTTTGGATAATACTAGTTTTGCTGCACTTTAAACATGCAGGAGTGTCATATAAAGTACTATAATATTTAAAATCTCTGTAGATTTGAATAGAAATTTTGATGATATATTTGAAGAATTGGTATCAATTCAAGGCCGGTGGCAGTGCCACTCTTAAACTCACCAACTGATGTYGGTAGTCACACAAACCTTCGACAAGAACAACCAAAAAAAGAGTCATCCATCAGTGAAAATAAATGACTATGTGCAAGGCTCTCTAATAGAGATGATTAGAAATATGCCACCTATAGCAACAGATGGATGGATACAGATGTAACAAGGATTTAAGTGTTTCCATACAAGCATAACAAATATGAAAATTTGGTAATTGTTTGTGTTTGCCAAGTAACCTMCTTATCTCTAAGGGAATTCGTGATGCATGTCGGAGCTAGTGATGCTGAGAACTCCATGAAGCAAATCATTGTAGTGCCACATGATAAGCTAATCTTGCGAACATCTATGTCTTTTCTCAGTTAGATATTAATTATAGTTAGTGCAGATGTTCTTTGTTGGTCATTACAAGAAAATTAGCATATTAGGACGCTATTATTATGGTATTTACTACACAAACTCCTTAATGGGTGTCTTTCCCAATGTTTATGAAAATGTTAACAAAACTATTGATAAGCTGATGTTTATAAATGATGGGATAAGTTTAATTTTTTTTAGTGTGTAATATCCAACTCTTTAATAGACTTGAACTTTTTTGAAGATTCTCCTTTTTCCTCTTTGCTTAATTATAGTTATGGCCATTAGGAGTCCGAGTTTGTCAATCTATGTTTTGTTTCGATTCTTCATCTATTCTTCTATTAAAAGCATTAGAATTTCTTAGTATTGAATTTTATTACCTGCAATTTGTCATGTGACAATATTGCCTAGTACTATAGTTTGAGTTTCTCAATTTATGTTTTTATTCAGTTCTTCACCCGTTCTTCTAGTAAAAGTGTTGATTTTTCTCATTGTTGAATTTCAGTGCCTGCAAAATGTCATGTGACAATATCGCATAGTACTATAGTTTGATTTTTCAATTTCTATACCAAATTCTTGTTGAAACTATATTTGAGCTTAATGGCACTTTAGTAGTACGAACTACTCTAATAGGTTATGTAGAAATAATAGTACCTTAACAAAATTAGTGGACTGAAATCAAATATAAACTTCTTTTCTTTTTTATTCAAAAGATGTAAAATCATTATTAACTTGGTTCCTAGGATTACACTATAGTTAATGTTATCCAAAATAAAAAATTTTTGAGTTTCTATATAAGAATGTTGGAAATAACTATAGAGGATTCAGTCTTAGTTTCTACACGTAGCTTACAGTTATATGCAAATATGAGTTCTTTAATAAATTSTTCAAGAAATGTTTTTGGAGAATACTAGTTTTGATGCACGTTTAATATGCAATGGTGTCATATAAAGAAGTATTGTAACTTCTGAAATCCCTGGAGATTTGATTAGCAGTTTTGATGATATATTTGAAGCCATAGTCTCAATTCAAGGATGGCAACAGTGCCTCTCTTTGACTTGACAACTGATGTTGGCAGTAATATGAACCTTCCATGAGAATAGCCAAAAAAAGAACATCCATTAGTGAAAATAAATGAGTATGTGCCAGACTCTCTGATAGAGATATGAGGATATCGTTGTTTGTTTCTACCAAGGACCCTCCTTATCTCCAAGAGAATTCATAATGCATGCCAGAGCTAGTGATGCTGAGAACCCCTTGCAGAGCCAGATGTAAGCTAATTCTCGGGGTCGAACATCTATGTCTTTTCTATGTTAGATATTAATTATAGTTACTAAAGATGTTCTGTGGCAGTTCCTACAAGAAAATTAGCAGATTAGGATGCTATTATTATGGTATTTATTGCACAAATGCCTTAATAGGTGTCTTTTCCATTGTTTATTAAAATGTCAGCAAAATATTGATATGCTGACATTTATAAATGTGGTATAAGTTTAATTTTTTTTATGTATAATATCCAACTTTTTAAAAGACTTGGCACTCTTCTAAAGATTCTCATTTTTCATGTTTGCTTAATTATGGTATGATCATGAGAAGTCCAAGTTGCCAATYTGTGTTTTGATTCAGTTCGTCATCCATTCTTCTATTAAAAGCATTGGATTTGCTTAGTGTTGAATTTGAATACCTACAAAATGTCATACTGCCTAATACTATAGTTTGAGGTTCTCATTTTGTGTTTTTATTTAGTTCTTCATCTGTTCTTCTAGTAAAAGCATAATTTTTTCTCGAATTTTAGTGCCTGTAGAATGTCACGTGACAATATCGCCTAATACTATAGTTTGAGTTTTGAATTTCTATGTACAATTCATGTTCAGACTAACGCCGCTCTATTTGTACAAATTACAGTAAATTAAGAAAATTAGTGGACTGGAATCAAACTTAAACTTCTTTTCTTTTAGATTTAAAAGAGATAGAATCATTATTAACCTTATTCGGAGCAATTAAATTTATGAAAGTTGTTCCTAGGATTACACTATAGTTAATGTTATCTAAAATAAAACGATTGAGTTTCCATATATTAATATTGGAAAAAATACAGAGGATTCAATCTTTATTTCTACATGGAGCTTACGGTTACATGCAAATATGAGTTTGTTTATAGATTTTTCAAGAAATGTTTTTCGGAGGCTATTAAATATGCAGTAGTGTCCTATAATGAAGTACTATAATTTTTAAAATCTCTTCAGACTTGAGTAGTAGTTTTGATGATATATTTGAAGCAATAGTGTCAATTCAAGGCCGGTGGCAGTGCCTCTCTTCGACTTGACAACTGAGATCCATAGTAACACAAACCTTCAGCAAGAATAGCCAACAAAAAACATCCATTAGTGAAAATAAATGAGTACGSATCAAGCTCTCTCTGATAGAGGTGATTAGAAATATGATGATCGAATTGTTTCCATACAACCATAGCAAATATGAGGATGTGATAATTGTTAGTTTTTGCCAAGTAGTCTTCTTATCTCTAAGAGAATTCGTGATGCATGCTAGAGTTAGTGATCCTAAGAACACCATGAAGAAAATCAATGTCTTGCAAGATGATAAGCTAATTCATGCTGTTGAATATCTATGTCTTTTTGCAATCAGATATTAGTTATAGTGAGTGCAGAARTGCTACGGCAGTCCATACAAGAAAATTAACATATTAGGATGTTATTATTATGGTATTTACTGCACTAACTCCTTAATAGGTATCATTTCCAATGTTTTTTAAAATGTCATGAAAACTGTTGACATGCTAACGTTTATAAAAGAGGTGATAAGTTTAATTTTTTTTTTTAAGATTCAATAATCTTATAGTGTAAAATTTCCAACTCTTTAAGAGATTTGACATTCTTCTGAAGATTCTCTTTCCCCTCTTTGCTTAATTTGGGTGTGGTCATGATAAGTTCCAGTTTCTCAATTTGTGTTTTCATTCAATTCTTCATCCGTTCTTCTACTAAAAGCGTCAATTTTTCTCACTAGTAGAATGTCATATGACAATATCACCTAGTACTATATTTGTCCCTAATGCCAATCTAGTTGTACGAATTGTTGTAATAGGTTATGTAGGAATAATAGTACACTAATAAAATTGATGCAACAGAATCAAACATATGTTTCTTTGCTTTTAAATTTAAAAGAGATAGAATCATTATTAACCATATTTGGAGCAATTAAGTTTATGAAAAGTGGTTCCTAGGATTACACTATTGTGAAGGTTATCTACAACAAAAAATTTAGTTCGTATATACGAATGTTGGGTATAACTAAAGAGGCTTCAATGTTAGTTCCTACATGGAGCTTGTAGTTATATTCAAATGTGAGTTTTTTGGTGGATTTTTTAAGAAATAGTTTTTGGAGAATACTAGTTTTCATGCGCTATAAAATATGTGCTAKTGTCTTATAAAGTACTCTAATTTTAAAAATCTCAAGATATTTGAGTAGTAGTTTGGATGATATATTTGAAGCAATAGTATCAAGTCTAGGCCGGTAGGACTGGCTCTGTTCGAGTCAACAACTGAGGTCGTAGTAACAAAAACCTTCTGCAAGAATAGCCAAAAAAGAACATCCATTAGTGAAAATAAATGAGTACGTGCCAGAATCTCTAATAGAGATGATAGAAATATGGCACATGTAGCAACATATGGAGGGCTATTAGATTTAAGAAGGGTCGATGTGTTTCCATACAAGCATAACAAGTATAAGGATGTGGCAATTGTTTGTGTTTTCCAAGGATCCTTCTCATTTCCAAGATAATTCATGATTCATGTTGGAATTAGTAATGTTGAGAATCCCATGAAGCAAATCAGTATAGTGCCAGACGATAAGCTAATTTTGGGGTCAAACATCGTTGACTTTTCGCAATCAGATATTAGCTATAGTTAGTGCATAAGTTCTGCAGCAGTCCATACAAGAAAATTAGAATATTAGGATGCTATTAATATGTTATTTATTACAAGTTAGTGATGCTAAGAACCCTACAAAGCATATCAGTGTAGTGCCATACAATAAGCTAATTCGCGGGGTCAAACATCTATGTCTTTTCGACATTGAGGATTTGGTAGTTGTTTGTGTCTGCCAAGGAGCCTTCTTATCTCCAAGAGAATTCTTGATACATGCTAGAGCTAGTGATGCTGAGAACCCCATGAACAAAATCACTGTAGTGCTAAACGATTAGCTGATTTGCGGAGTCGAACATCTCACTTCCATAACTTTGACTTGTGTCAATTAGATATTAATAATAGCTAGTGAAGAAGTTCTACGGCTATCACTGCATGAAAATTTACATATTAGGACGCTATTATTTTGACAATTACTGGACGAATTCCTTAATTGTATCTTTCCCGCCTTTTTCAAAAATGTATGCTAAACTATTGATATGCTGACGTTTATAAATAACAGGAGAAGCTTAGAGTCATGGACATATGTGAGCTTTTCTATCGATTTTTCATTAAATGTTCCTTCGAGGTTACTTGTTTTAATGCACTTTAAATATGGAGTAGTGTCATATAAAGAAAATACTATGGAGATATGAAGAACAGTTATGATGACATATTTGAAGCAATAGTATCAATTCAAGGCCGGTGGCAAAGCCTCTCTTTGACTCGAGAATTGATGTCTATAGTAACAAAACCTTCCACAAGAGCACCCAATAAAAGAACATCGGTTATTGAAGATAAATGACTATGTGCTAGATTCTTGATAGAGATGATTAAAAATATGCCTTATGTAGGAGCAATATATGGAGGGGTATTACGTAAGAATGATCGAAGTGTTCCCATACAAGCATAACAAATATGAGGATGTGGTAATTGTTTGTGTTTTCCATGGAGCCTTTTTATCTCCAAGAGAATTCGTGGTGCATGCCGAAGCTAGTGATGCTGAGAACCCCATGATACAAATCACTATAGTACCAGATGATTAGCTAATTCGCGGAGTCGAACATCTCAATTCCAAAATAATGCCTTATCTCGATTAGATATTATTATAATTAGTGAAGAAGTTGTGCAGCAATCATTACAAGAAAATTGGCATATTAGAATGCTATTATTACGACATTTATTGGACAATCATCTTAATTTGTGTCCTTCCCGACATTTTTTAAAATGTAAGCAAAACCTATTGATACACTAATGTTTATAAATCACGGGATAAGCTTAGAGTCATAGAATATGCGAGTTTTTCTATGGATTTTCCATGAAATGTTCCTTTGAGAAAACTAGTTTTGATGTATTTTAAATATGCAGTAGTGTTTCAAGAAATAGTATCAATTCAAGGCCTGTGGCAGAGCCTCTTTTTGATTCGACAACTGATGTTGGTAGTAACATAAATGTTAGACAAGAACAACCAACAAAAGAACATCCATTAGTGGTTAGAAGGATATAATATGTAAGAAGGATCGAAGTGTTTCCCACAAGCATAACAAATATGAGAATGTGGTTATTGTTTGTGTTTCACAAGGAGCCATCTTATCTCCAAGAGAATTCGTGATGCGTGTCGAAGCTAGTGATGTTGAGAATCCCATGAAANGTTTATAAATCACGGGATAAGCTTAGAGTCATATTGTAAGCAAAACCTATTGATACACTAATGTTTATAAATCACGGGATAAGCTTAGAGTCATAGAATATGCGAGTTTTTCTATGGATTTTCCATGAAATGTTCCTTTGAGAAAACTAGTTTTGATGTATTTTAAATATGCAGTAGTGTTTCAAGAAATAGTATCAATTCAAGGCCTGTGGCAGAGCCTCTTTTTGATTCGACAACTGATGTTGGTAGTAACATAAATGTTAGACAAGAACAACCAACAAAAGAACATCCATTAGTGGTTAGAAGGATATAATATGTAAGAAGGATCGAAGTGTTTCCCACAAGCATAACAAATATGAGAATGTGGTTATTGTTTGTGTTTCACAAGGAGCCATCTTATCTCCAAGAGAATTCGTGATGCGTGTCGAAGCTAGTGATGTTGAGAATCCCATGAAAYAAATTATTGTAGCRCTAGACAATCAACTAATTCRTGGAGTCAAACATCTCAGTTCAAAAACTATGTCTTTCCTCAATGAGATAATAATTATAGTTAGTGAAGAAGTTCTGTGGTAGTCACTACAAAAATGTTAGCATATTAGGATGCTATTATAAAGCAATTACCACATTAAGACTCTATCATTATTGTATATACTACAGAAATGTCTAYAGAAATCAAGGCATTTGTGCAATAAATGCCATTATAATAGTATCCTAATATATCATCTAGTTTTGGAACATAGATGTTYGACYCTGCAAATTAGCTAATCGTCTGGCTGTACARTGATTTGCTCCATKGGATTCTCAGCATCACTAGCTCCACATGCATCATGAATTCTCTTGGAGATAAGAAGGCTCCTTGACAAACATAAGGAATTACCACACCCTCATATTTGTTATGGTTGTATGGAAACATTTGGATCCTTCTTATGTCTAATATCCCTCAATCTGTTGCTACTACAGGTGGCATATTTCTTATCATATCTATCAAGGAATCTGGCACATACAGATTTCTCTTGACCAATAGACGTTCTTTTGTTTGTTATTCTTGTGGAAGGTTTTTATTACTACCCACATCAGTTGTCAAGTCAAAGAGAGCCATTGCCACTAACCTTGGATTGACACTATGGATTCAAAAATATCATGAAAACAACTTTTCAAATCTCTAGAGATTTTAAAAATTATTATACTTCTTTGTGTGACACTTTGGCAAAACTGCATCAAAATTGGTATTCTCCAAAAAACGTTTCATGGAAATCGATAGAAAAACTGACATATGCATAAAACTCTAAGCTACTTGCAAAAATTAAATGTAAAGCCTTTTTAGTTCTTTCTAACATTCACATATAGAAACTCAACTTCTGTTTTTGAATAACCTTCATCATAGTTTAATCCTAATAAATGCTTTCCTAAATATAATTTCTCCAAATAAAGTTAATAGGGATTCTATCTCTTTTAAATCTAAAAGAGAAGAAGCTTACTTCTGATTCCAGTGTACTAATTTTTTTGATGTACTATTATTCCTGCATAATCTATTTGTGAAATTCATAAAACTAGAATGGTGTTAAGAAAAAATAAAGTTTCAACAAGAATTTCATATAGAAATTGAAAAATCAAACTATATTACTAGGCGATATTGTCACATGATATTCTTCAGTTATTGAAATTCAACATTAAAAAAAATCAATGCTTTTACTAAAAGAATGAGAGGAGAAACGAATCAAAACACAAATTGAGAAACTTATATTAATCGTGATCATAACRATTACTATGCAACGAGGAAAAAAGAGAAACATAGGAAGAGGTTCAAGTATTTCGAAGAGGTGGATATTTTACACTATAAGCACATTGATTTTTTTTTAAAAAACGTTTCCACTTGTTTTATTACTTATAAATGTTTGCATATCAGTGCTTTTGCTGACATTTTATAAAACGTCAGGATAGAAACCAATTGAGGCATTTGTGCAGTAAATGCCATTATAATACCATCATAATATGCTAAATTTATTGTAATGACTGCCGGAAAACTTAATCACTGATTATAATTAATATCAAATTGAGAAAAGACATAGTTTTACAATTGAGATGTTCGACTATGCAAATTAGCTAATCATCTGGCACTACAGTGATTTGCTTCATCGGTTTCTCAACATCAATAGCTCTGGTATGCATCATGAGTTCTSTTGGAGATAAGAAGGCTACTTGGCAAACACAAACAATTGCCACATCCTCATATTTGTTATGTTTGTAAAACACTTTGATCCTTGTTACGTCTGATTCCTATGCATTAATGTTTTTGATGTACCATTATTCCTGCTTCACTTATTAGTGAAATTCATAAGAAGTAGAGTAGTGTTAAGCAAAAATATACTTTCAACAAGAATTTTATATAGAATTTCAAAACTCAAACTATACTACTAGTTGATAGTGTCATGTGACATTTTGCAGTTACTGGAATTGAATACTGAGAAAAATCAATGCTTTCACTCAAAGAACGGAAAGAGAAACGAATCAAAACACAAATTAAGAAACTCGAAATCATTGTGACCATAACCATAGTTAAGCAAAGAGGTAAAAAGAGATTCTTCAAATGAGTTGCAAGTCTTTTGGAGAGTTGGATATTTTACAACATAAGAATATGGAATTTTTTTAAATAGAATTTCCACTTATCCGTTATTTATAAATGTCTGCATATCAGCACCTTTGCTAACATCTTAAAAACCTTCAGGATAGAAATCAATTGAGGCATTTGTGCAGTAAATGCCATTATAATAGTGTCCTAATATGCTAACTTTCTTCTAGTTGACTGCCAAAAAACTTCTTTACTAACTATAATTAATATCAAATTAAGAAAAGATATAGTTTTGGAACTGAGATGTTCGACTCCCCAAATTAGCTAATCGTCTGGCTATATAGTGATTTTCTCCATGGGGGTTCTCAGCATCATTATCTCCAGCATGCTTCATGAGTTCTCTAGAATAAGAAGGCTCCATGGCAAACACAGACAATTTCCACATCGTCATATTCATTATGGTTGTATGGAAACACATGGATCCTTCTTATGTCAGCTATCCCTCCATCTCTTGCTACAACAGGTGGCATATTTCTAATCATCTCTATCAAGGAGTCTAACACATAATGATTTCTCTTCACACATAGATGTTCTTTTGTTTGCTGTGGAAGGTTTTTGTCACTGCACATATCAGCTTTCGAGTTGAAGAGAGGCACTACCTCTAGCCTTGAATTGATACTATTGATTCAAATATATCCTCAAAATTGCTCTTCAAATCTCTAGAGATTCTAAAAATTATTGTGCTTGATATGATACTCCGCAAAACTGCATCAAAACTGATATTCTCCAAAAAAAGTTTCATGAAAAATCCATAGAAAAACTCACATATGCATATAACTCTAAGCTATGTGCAGAAATTAAAAGTGAAGCCTCTGTAGTTGTTTCCAACATTCACATATAGAAACTCAACTTCTTCCTTTAAATAACCTTCATGACAGTTTAATCCTAGGAAATGCTTTCTTAAACATAATTTCTTCAAATATGGTTAATAATGATTCTATATCTTTTACATCTATTAGCGAAGAAGCTTATGTCTGATTCCTGTGCACTGATTTTTTTGATGTGCTATTATTGCTACTTAACCTATTAGTGAAATTTATAAAACTAGAATGGTGCAAAGAAAAAATAAAGTTTCAACAAGAATTTTCTATAGAAATTCAAAACAGAAACTATATTACTTGGCGATATTGTCACATGATATTCTGCTGTGATTGAAATCCAACATTAAGAAAAATAAATGGTTTTACTAAAAGAACAGGAGAAGAAACGAATCAAAACACAAATTCAGAAACTCGAACTCATCATGACCATGACCATTACTAAGCAAAGAGGAAAAAAGGGAATCTTCGAAAAATTTTCAAGTCTTTTAAAGACATGCATATTTTACAGTATAAGAACATTCATTTTTTTAAAAAAATACATTATTTATCCTGTTATTTTTAAACGTCTACTTATCAACAATTTTTCTAATATTTTGAAAAATGTCAAGATAGAAACCAATTAAGGCATTTGTTCAGTAAATGTTGTTATAATAGCGTCCTAATATGCTAAATTTCTTGTAATGACTGCTGCAAAACTTCTTCACCAACTATAATTACTATGTAATTGAAAAAAGACATAGTTTTGGAACTGAGATGGTCGACTCCACAAATTAGCTAGTCGTTTGGCACCGCAGTGAATTGCTCCATGGGGTTCTCAACATCAGTAGCTTCGGCATGCATCATGAATTCTCTTGGAGATAAGAAGGCTCCATGGCAAACACAAAGAATTACCACATCCTCATATATGTTATGCCTGTAAAACACTTTGATCCTTCTTATGTCTGATATCCCTTCATCTATTGCTACTATAGGTGGCATATTTCTAATCATCTCTATTAAGGAGTCTGATACATATATGCATATAACTCTAAGCTGGGTGTAGAAATTAAAACTGAAGCCTATGTCGTTGTTTCCAACATTCACCTGTAGAAACTCAACTTCTTCTTTTAAATGACCTTTACTATAAWTTAWKYYTAGGAAACACATTYCTAAACATAATTTCTCAAAATAGGGTTAATCGTTCTTCTATCTCTTTTACATCCAAAAGCAAAGAAGCTTACATCTGGTTCCTGTGCATTAATTATTTTGATGTACTATTGTTCCTACTTAACCTATTAGTTCAATTCATAAAAATGTAATGGTGTTAAACCAAAATATTGTCTACAAGAATTTTATATAGATATTCAAAACTCAAACAATACTACTTGGCGATATTGTCATGTGACATTTTGCAGTTACTGAAATTCAACACTGAGAAAAATCAATGCATTTACTAAAACAACAGAAGAAGAAACGAACCAAAACATAAATTGGGAAACTTGGACTCATCGTGACCATAACCATAATTAAGCAAAGAGGTAAAATTAAAATCTTCAAAAGATTTTCAAGTCTTTTGARGAGTTGGATATTTTACAATATAAAAAACCAATTAAGGCGTTTATACAGTAAATGCCGTTACAAAGTGTCCTAAGATGCTAAATTTCTTGTATTGTTTGTGGCAAAGCTTGTTCACTTACTATAATTAATATCTAATTGAGAAAAGACATAGTTTTGGAACCCTAGATGTTCAACTCCATGGATTAGTAAATCATTTGACACTATAGTTATTTGCTTCATGGGGTAATCAGCATCAGTAGCTCCATCATTATCGTGAACTCTCTTAGAGATAAGGGGGCTCCTTGATAAAAGCAAATAATTACCACATCCTTATATTTGTTATGCTTGTATGAAAGCACTTTGATCCTTCTTATGTCTGATACCCTCCATCTATTGCTACAACAGGTGGCATATTTCTAATCATCTCTATCAAGGAGTCCTGCACATACTCATTTATCTTCACTAATGGATATTCTTTCGTTGGCTCTTCTTGTGGAAGATTTGTATTACTACCGGCATTAGGTTTCAAGTCGAAGGAGGGACTACCATGAGCCTTGATTTGACACTATTGATTCAAATATATCATGAAATAGCTTTTCAAATCTCCAGTGATTTTAAAAATTATTGTAATTCTTTATATGACACTACTGCATATATAAAGTGCATCAGAACTAATATTCTTCAAAAAACATTTCATGAAAAATCCATAGAAAAACTCACATTTGCATATGACTCTAAGCTACGTGTAGAAATTAAGACTGAAGCCTATGTAGTTATTTCCCACATTCACATATACAAACTCAACTTCTTGTTTTAAATAACCTTCATTATGGTTTCATCCTAGGAAACAATTTCATAAATATGGTTGCTCTAAATAGAGTTAATAGGGATTCTATCTCTTTTAAATCTAAAAGTGAAAAAACTTACATCTGATTCCTGTGCACTAATTTTATTAATGTAGTTTTATTCCTACTTAACCTATTAGTGCAGTTCATAAAACTACAATGGTATTAAGCTAAAATATAGTTTCAACAAGAAGTTTATATGGAAATTCAAAACTCAAACTATACTATTGACTAATATTGTCGTGTGATATTCTGTAATCACTGAAATTCAACACTGAGAAAAACCAACACTTTAACTAGAAGAACGAAAGAAGAAACGAATCAAAACACAAATTGAGAATCTCGAACTCATCGTCGCCATAATCATAATTAAGCAAAGAGCTAAAATTAGAATCTTCCAAAGATTTTCAAGTCTTTTGAAGAGTTGGATATTTTACATTATAAGAATATTGATTTTTTCTAAAAATCAAAATTTCGCTTACTATAATTAAGAATATTGATATTTTACTATAATTAAAAAATGTCAGGATAGAAATCAATTAAGGCATTTGTGCAGTGAATGCCATTATAATAGTGTGAATATGCCTAATTTCTTGTAGTGATTGTCGCAGACCTTCTTCACTTACTATAATCAATATCTAATTGAGAAAAGACAGTTTTGGAACTCAAATATTTGGCTCTGCAAAGTAGCTAATCGTCTTGCACTATAGTGATTTGCTTCATGGGGTTATCAGCATCTGTAGCACCAGATGCATCGCAAATTCTCTTGGAGATAAGAAGTCTCCTTGGGAAACACAAACCATTACACATCCTCATATTTGTTAATGCTTGTATGAGCACACTTCGATCCTTCTTACGTTTGATATCCGTCCATCTGTTGCTACTACATGTGGCATATTTCTAGTCATCTTTATCAAGGACTCTGCCACATACTTCTTTGTTGSTTGTTCTTGTGAAARGTTTTTATTACTACYGACATCAGTTGTCRAGTCGAAGAGAGGTACTGCCACCAACCTTGAATTGACACTATTGAGTTAAATATATCACCAAAATATCTCTTCAAATCTTCAGACATTTTAAAATTTATATTACTTCGTTTTAAGACACTACTGTAAAAGTGCATCAAACTGGTATTCTCCAAAATACATTTCAGGAAAAATCCTTAGAATAACTCATATCTGCATATAACTCTAAGCTATGTGCAGAAATTAACATAGAATCCTCAATAGTTATTTCCAACATTCATATATAGAAACTCAACTTGTTCTTTCAAATGACCTTCATTATACTTTCATCATAGGAAACACTTTCATAAATATAATTGCTCCAAATAGGTTAACAGTAGTTCTATCTCTTTTAAATTATAGTACTAGGCTACTCAAGTCTGAAGAGATTTTAAAAAATTATAGTACTTCATTATAGGACACTACTGCATATTTAATATTCTCCCAAAAACATTTCTTGAAAAATCTATGAACAAACTCACATTTGCATGTAACCGTAAGCTCCTTCTAGAAACAAACATTGAATCCTCTATACTTATTTCCAACATTAATATATAGAAACTCAATCTTTTTATTTTAGATAACATTAACTATAGTGTAATCCTAGGAACCACTTTCATAAATTTAATTGCTCTGGATAAGGTTAATAATGATTCTATCTCTTTTAAATCTAAAAGAAAAGAAGTTTAAGTTTAATTCTGGTCCACTAATTTTTTTAATTTACTATTATTCCTATATAATCTATTCATGTAATTCATACAAATAAAGTGGCATTACTTTGAACATGAATTTTACATAGAAATTCAAAACTCAAACTATAGTATTGGGCGATATTGTCACATGACATTCTACAAGTACTGAAATTCAACACTGAGAAAAATTTACGCATTTACTAGAAGAACAGACGAAGAACTGAATAAAAAAACAAAATGAGAACCTCAAACTATAGTACTAGGCGGTATGACATTTTGCAATATTGAAATTCAACACTAAGCAAATCCAATGCTTTTAATAGAAGAATGGATGATGGACTGAATCAAAACACAGATTGGCAACTTAGACTCCTCATGATCATAACCATAATTAAGCAAAGAGGGAAAATGAAAATCTTTAGAAGAGTGCCGAGTCTTTTAAAAAGTTGGATATTATACAATAAGAAAAATTAAACTTATCCCATTATTTATAAACTTCAGCAGATCAATATTTTGTTGACATTTTAATAAACATTGGGCAAGACACCTATTAAGGCATTCGTGCAATAAATACCATAATATAGCATCCTAATATGCTAATTTTCTTACAAGGACCGCCGCAGAACATCTTTAATAACTATAATTAATATCTAACTGAGAAAAGACATAGATGTTCRACCTTGAGAATTAGCTTACGTCTGGCACTACACTGAGGGGTTCTCAGCATCACTAGCTCCAACATGCATTACAAATTCTCTTGGAGATAAGAAGGGTCCTTGGTAGTAACAAATAATTACGATATCCTCATATTTGTTATGCTTG
>MEJB01000042.1:0-59635 GCA_001752375.1 Rhazya stricta
TTTTGGATATCTGTTTGTTACTTTAGTGAATTTGTTGAGAAACAAGGCGGTGTGGGTGGACATGGAAGCATAATGGCTCAGGAAATGTGGCTCCGGTTGTTATTTTAAAAAAATATTATCCATGTTGAGTTATGTGAAGCAGTTCGAGTGGTAATAGGGATATATTCTGTGATAAATGATATAGAGATGACAAGTATGGTATCCGAAAATTCAAACTTTTCGATACCACCAATGAAGATTGATTGTGACTACAAATTGAAATGGTATTTCTCAATTCATAAAGAATTTTCTCTTTTTATTACTCTTTTGTAGAAAGAACTTGAAGAGATTGAATAAGACGATGGTTTAGGAGAGAGTGAAGCATAAGCAGCACCTATTGCCGGAGATAGTTTGAACAAAATACCTATTGCAACATTGTTTGAAATGCAAACAAATTGGGATGGTGCGAATTCAGAAAGGCAATATTTTCCTGAAGATGCTTGTGTGGCAGGTGGGAATATAGAGGAATTAATGGCTGATTTAGGTTCAACTCCCTCTGGGCCATTATTGAGGATACCAGAATGTGAAGATTTGTAAAGGAAACAATTGTTCCCCAACAAAAAAGCTTTGATATCAAGGTTATACTTGCTTGGAATGAGATGTCACTTTGAATTTAAAGTTATGAAGTTAAATAAATCTATTTATACAATTGTTTATCTTGAGAATATCTGTAAGTGGCATTTGTGGACTACAAAGTTGAACGAATCATAAATGTTTGAAGTTCGTACTTACCATGGCCAACACACATTCTCCATGAGTGTTAACTGCCAAAATCATAGACATACTACCTATTCACTAATCGAAACTCATATTACCTCTAAGTTTGAAGATGCTACAAGGATTTACAAATCGAAAAACATCATCATTGATATTTGTGAAGAATTTGGCATAACTATAACTTACAATAAGGCATATTCGGCTAAGTAGTTTGGTTATGGACTCATCCGAGGAACTCCAAAGGATAGTTATGCCAAATTGTCATCATACTATCACGTTTTAGAGAAAACTAATCCTAACACAATGACATCCATTGAAACTGACGATAGTATGCATTTTAGATATATTTCTTGTATTGTCATATTTGTAACATATTGTTTTATAACAATCTTATTCATTGAAACTAACAAATATTTTCATTTCAGGTACCTTTTTGTGGCACTATGACAAAGTACACGTGGATATCAATCAATGAGATCATCATTTGCATAGATGGTACATTCACGACAAGTAGATATCGAGGTACTCTACTTATTGTCACTTATCAAGATGCGAACAATCAAATATATCCACTTGCATGGGGTGTGGTTGACACGAAGAGTGAAGCACCATGGACTTGGTTCTTTCTTCACTTGTGGGAAATAATGGGTGATATGGGAAAACTGACCATTATTTCGGACTGTGAAAAAAGCATTCCAAATGTACTTAAAAATGTCTACTAGTTTGCACATCATGCGAATTGCATATGACACTTGAGCAATAACTTGAAAGTTAAATTTCCAAGGACTGATTTGTCATCATTGTTCAAAAGGAATGTAGAGGCTTATACTTTAATAGATTTTGAACCTGACAGCACTTTGTGGTAAGAAAGATAGAGTCAGAGAGTACTTAGAATCTGCTAGTTTGAGTTATTGGAGTAGAGCACATTTAGAGGGACTCGATATAATATAATGACAATAAACAATGCAGAATCTTTGAACTCTGTGTTGAAAAAGGCTCAAGATTTTCCTATAGTTAGTTTGATCGAGCATATTAGGCAATTGTTGCAGAAATGATATTATGAAAGAAATGAGATGGCGAGAAATTGCATACCTTAGCCCACCTATGGAGTTGAAGATGTGTTCAAACTATCTTGAGATAAATGGATGGAATGCAATCAGGATATCATTGGTTGAGTTTCAAGTTGTTAACAAATTGAAATCATATGTGGTTAACTTGGAAAAATATACTTGCACTTGCAGGCAATTTGATCTTGATAAATTCCTTGCCCACATACAATTGCCGCTTCCAAGCAGGATGGGACAGACATTTATGCTCTTTGTTCTGCTTTTTATACCACTTCTTGTTTGAATGCTGCATATTTGGAGTTTATTAACCCACTCCCGAATGAGAATGAGTGGCAACTTCCTGCGAAAGTGGTGTCAAGAATGGTCCTTTGACCACTAACAAAACGACTTGCTGAATGCCTACCAAACTATAGAAAAAATCAATTGGAGAGGTACGCAGGCTTCACAAGTGTAGTAGGTGTTCGAAAATTGGCTACAACTGGAATACTTATACAAACCTTTACTTGAGAATTGAGGACATTTACCCTCTATTTCAAGTGAAGATATCTATTTACTTCGAAGTATATTGAATTTAAATTTTGATAATCACAGGTTGGATATTGTGATACACAGATACACTTTAAATCGTATCCTGTTTAAATAGTGGTCTTTTTTTTTTTTTTATTATTATTGAATTAGAGTTGACACAAACATATAACAGAAAAATATTTCTCATCACAATAAGTCACCGTGATAGAACAGTGGGCCTATCTGATGAGCATATACTCCATAAATTTACAATATCATAAAAAAATAACTTTATTTTACTCATTTTGAACTAATAAATAACACGTTCTATCATGGTGGRCTACTGTGATGAACATATATTCTATAAATTTATAATATTATCAAAAAAATAACTTTATTTACTCGTTTCAAATTAATAAGCACAAAAAATAACACATTTGTATGAAAAATTTCTCATCACAGCAGGCCATCATGATGGAACATCTGTCATGGCTGGCCACTGTGATGAACAATTATTGCGTGAATTAAAAATGTTACTAAACTGAAAACCTTTTAAACTAATTCAGAATTATGATATACTAAAATTAATTAAAATGTGTTGAAGAATTGCCCATCACAACAGGCCGCCGTAATAAGTTGCTTACCATGATTGGTTGTTGTGACAAGCATTACTCTATCAATTGGCAAAATCATTAAAATGACAATCTCAAAAATTGAAGGATAATTACATATCCAATGGAATAATGGACTAGTTGTGATATATTCATTTTTAGCATGAAGGTATATATTTTATCCCACTCTGTTTTAAAGTAGAAAGAGAAGTAATATATTGTTTGTGCAATCCAACTAATAGAAATAGAAATTGTCTCATTATAACATTCAATTGGAACATTTCAAGGGTTCGTTTTACACAAACAATAATCACAAGTGATGATTTTTCTTAAATCTTGCTCATAACAGGAGGGCCGCCGTGATACAATGCCTACCACAGCTGGTCGCTATGATCGGCAATTATTGCGTGAATAGAAAATTTTACTAAACAGAAACCTTCTAAACTAATTTATAATTACGATATACTAAAACTAATTAACTTTTGTTAATAATTTCTCATCACAACAGGCCACGGTGATAAGCTGCCTGCCACTACGGGGTGCTGTGATAAGCATTACTCACATAATTGGCAAAATTATTAAAGCGACAACCTTAAAAATTGAATTATAATTACATATTCGATGGAATAATGGACTTGTTGTGATCTATACATCTTTAGTAGTGAGATATATATTCCATCACACTTTGTCCTATAGTAGAAAAGAAGTAACACATTGTTTGGACAATTCAACTAACAGAAATAGAAATTATGTCATTATAACATTAAATTGGATCATTCCAAAGGTTCTTTCCACACAAAAAATGATCATAAGTGATAATTTTTCTTAAATATTGCTCATCACAGTGGTGCTGCCGTGATATAATGCCTATCACGGTTGGCCGCCATGATAGGCAATTATTGTGTAAATGGAAAATATTACTAAATGAAAAACCTTTTAAGTTGATTTAGAATTACGATATACTGAAATTGATTAAATTTCTAAGAATTGCTCATCATAGAGGACCACCGTGATAGGCTGCTGGCCGCGGCTAGGTGGTGTGATGAGCATTACTCCACATTTGCCTACTTCTGCTCATCACGGATATTGCCTACATTTTAAATGCTTCTAAATTGAAAACCTTTTTAAGCTAGTTTAGAATATGATGCACTGAAATTAATTCATATTTGTGAATAATTGCTCATCACAGCGGGCCGCCGTGATAGGATGCTTGCCACGGCTGGGTGCTGTGATGAGCATTACTCTATATTTGCCTACTTCTGCTCATCACAACGTGACCACCGTGATGCAATGCCTAAATGGAGGGCTGCTTTAATGAGCTAATATTGCCTAAGTTTGAAATGTTTCTAGACCAAAAACCTTCTTAATAGAATTATGATGTATTGAAACTAATACATTTTGTTGAAGAATTGCTCATCATAGCGGGCCACCATTATATGTTGCCTGCCATGGTCGTATGCTGTGATGGGCATTACTCCAAAAATTGCTACTAATTTTCATCACAACAGGCCACCTTGATGAATTTCCTGCCACAGTTGGCTACTGCGATGAGCAGCAGTTACATAAAAACTAAAATTACGAAATTGCATGAAAACAGACACCATCAATTTGCAACTCTTTTTTTATATATCTGTAACCCATGTTTATATACACCAAAAAAATATCTGTATACACCATCTAAGTCAGTAAGTTTATATACAAATATAGAAATCCTAATCTACGCGTCAAATTCTTGAGTAAAATTATCTGCTGCCATCTTTTGCCTCAATGTAAATATCCTATTTTCATCAACTGTATTGACGTCATGTTCGGTTAAGCGAAATTCGATATTTTTCAACTTCAATATGCCACAATCGTTACCTGCAAATTCAATAAAATGTTAGCCTTTCAATATAACAAATTTTGTAAATAACCATCTTGCTTGCATATTAGAAGAAAAATATACCTATTTTTCTGTTGAGGTAACTTTTTGAGCTGCCTAAGTCTGAATGGAAAAGTAGGGTTGTATCCTTCTCTGACCTTGCCATAAAGGAGCCAAGACAGCAAACCTATGAAGCATTGCAACCCATTCTTAAGCTCCTTCTTGTGCATGACCCATTGGGCAGTATTAAAAATAGTAATTAAGCTCTCATCCACGTCAGTTTCTAGTGCAATTTAATGTGAATGAGTGAAAACTGAAAAGTATAAACTTTGCACTCCTTCCATGACTTGCTGAATGGAGGAACTTCCTCATTGGTGTAATTTGTGACAGTTTTATCAAAAATGAAGTATTCCATGTGAGTAGCATACTCCTCATTTTGACTATCAATATGCACATGCTTCATAAACTGATAAAATTTTGAATCTAAGATGGCACGTCTTGTCTAAATAGGTTGGGATACTTCATTGATTGTTCTCTCATGTAATATAATACAAGATCCACATGTTGTATTACACATTCAACATTAAACATTAGTCTACATCAGTAATCAACTATTACACGTTTAAGTTTGTTTTACCTACATCAGTAAGCCAACRGTCAACCTTCATAGTAAGTTGAAAGAATATTTCGTTGACATTGAACAAGGAAAAACTAATAGAATCACTGAAAAATCTCATCCGTTAGCATTAATATATAAATATATACAAGACAAGAATGGTAAAATTTAAACAAGATGAATTTCAGGAAGGGAAATTTTCCCGACAGTCTCATCCCGAAGACATGACCTCAGATCTTCCATTTTTGCAGGATCAACTGCCCGAAATGGATCAAATTATTTGACCCCCCCCCCCATAATTTCTTGTCTTTGAAGGATTGATGAAAGAGACTGCAGTGGAGGGGCATCCTCTTCTTGTGCAATCCTCTACCTAGAGGAGAATCATCTTTCACTATCACCATGGCAGTCTTAGATGCCATTTCGGTTCCTGTCACTGTGGCAGTCTCAAATTCCATTTCATATCCTGACAAAGTTCAAAAAATAATCATTGATTACAAAAATATTTCTACCATTGTAATACTTTTAAAATTAATTATAAAAAAGAAAAAGGAACTGACCTTCAATCGGGGGAGGAGCAACAATAGGGGTAGTAACAACAACCAAGCTCAAGGTATTGTTATCATTAGTGGGATCAACCTCAACTACAAAAATAGGTAGAAGATYGGTTAGAATTAAGCTTATGAATTAAATCATAAACTGAGTTATTATTGGAAAAAGGAAACCCACCTTCCTTGGCTTGTTCTTCTATAACAGCGGGAGGGGGCTGTTCTTTTTTGTCTTTCTTTATCACCTCCTGAGGCCAACTGTGCAATTTACTTATCTAGGCTCGCCTCTAACCGATTCAACTGATCGGTTAACTGCTTCTCAACTGCATCTAATTTTCTCTCAACCCCTCTATCCTCCTATCAGCTGCTGCCTACATCCTCTCGATCAGATCATCATTGTGAGAGAGAGATAAGTGAGGGGGGAATGTGTGTGAGGGGGCATCATGAATAGGGGAAGGATTCTTTGGAGCACTTGAAGATACTTCATCCACGTTTTCATCCTCATCATCTGAGAATGGAACAAACWTCTGCTAAAATTCATCCTCGGCTTCCGAGGAAGAAGGGACTAACTTCCTAATTACTCTAGAATTCCTTTCTTGAAAAAATTAGGAGATAGAGGCATGGTCCGGTGGTTGACCTCTATAATACCCAGGTATTTAGTTTTCCATTTTATGAATTTTAATTGATCATAAAATTGATATTCTATTTCATTGATTTAATTATTATTATGATTTTTGCATTTTGATTATTTTGCAATGAAAGGACTTGGAGGTCATAGTGTTCAATGTGTCAATTTAAAATAAATAATTTATTTATCTGATTTATTATTTATTTGCAGATTTGAGTATAGTTAATTAAGTGTAAAAGTTATCATATTAATTTAGTTGGATATAATGTATTAAGAGAAAAGATAGTGCAAAGCATTATTTAAAAAAAATAATAAGAAGAAAAGGTAAATTAGGATTACAGAAAGAAGGGGAGGAAAAAAAAAAAAAAGGAAAAAGGGAACTAGGGTTCTAAAAGGTTTCAGCCTTCAGACCCTCCATCACACAGGCCGCTGCCATCCTCTTTCCTCGTTGCTGTTGACCCTCGTCGCCGCCGGTGGAGGCTCGAGCTCGCACACCGCGTGTCACTGTGGCCTGCTGCTTGCCCTCGCTATTCAACTGCTGCATGATGACTCAATCGAATTTTTTCGAATTGCCGCGGCTTTCTCTGCACGCCATTCATTTGCTCTACCAGAGCTGCTTGGAAAGGACGCTGGATCTTTGATTGCCACTCATCGCAGAGGAATCCGAACTCGGAGCTTGTAGCACCATTTCTTGCAGCAGCCATTGGCCGCAGATCAAGTTCATTGTCGCTCTCCAGTTGCTRGCTYGACTCAGATCGTGGTTGGACCGCTGCATGACCGGAACCTCTGTTTAGATTGATCAGATCTTCTCATGATTTGCACAGGTCATTGCAGTCATTGCGTAGCCAGACATCTCTGCTCCTCGATTTGGCATCTACCCGTTGCTGAATCTATGTTCGTTGTTGCCAATGGTCTCACTGCTCTACTAGCCAGCTTCACTAGTTCCTGTGCTCGACCAGATTTGCAAGCTGTCGTTACCAATGGGGAAGATAGCCGGAGTTCATCACCGAAATTCATCATTTGGTTGAAACAGAATTTCTAGAAACAATTGCTAGAGTTGCCTAGGTGATCAGGCACCCTGTGCAGCTCGAACCAATCCCACGTGCACCACATGTTTGCAACTAAGCCACTGTTAACCATCCGTTCTCATGCCCGAGGCGCACCTTTTTTTGAGTGCATTTGACAACGTTGCCCTATACACTACCCTTAGGATTTTTCGGATTCGAATTGAAACCATTATTTCTTTAATTATATTTAGTCAGATGATTTATATACTTGTGTTCTGTATTGATAATTGTGGAAAACATAGAATATATCGATACATGATTTAATAAGGAATTCAAATTAGAATGATAAAGTAAAGGGGAATATGGTTTTACAAATATATTATGATTGTGATTATTAATGACAATTTAAGGAAGGATAAAGTAAGTTATACGTTTAGAAAAGCTATAATTTCTAACGTGAAAATTTGAAATACGAACTGAGTATGAGTGAATGATAATCATATGATAAACAAGGAATGTATTATTGATGAACAGTCATGTTAAATGAATTTTCTTTTTGTAATAGTAATTAGGATATTTTCTGGCACATTGACATTGTGGGCTACTAAGGGACTCCGCTTTGGATATAGAGTAAAAGTCTAACGTTAAGTACTTCAGGTAAGTAAACTCCATTCTTTTCATATGGACTTCTATTTCGAACYTAATGTGATATATGTTAATTGTTCTAGTATGTTTGCTATGTGATCATTTTGAAGTAAATTTGTGAGAATGCTATATGTTACACGCTAGAACATTGCTTCATGTTCATCTCATTATCATTATGTATTTTCATTTCATTATGTATTTTCATTGGGGAAGTTTGCATGTTCATGGTTTTGATAAGGGAAATGAGTTGAAGGATAAGGTTTGGAAATGGAAATTGTAAACAGAAATAAATTTTGAAAGTTAGGAAATGGAAAAGGGGTGTAAGCCTAAGCCATGAAAGAAATGAGTCGAAAATGGGGCGCAGGGGACAGACATACCCGACCTAACCCTATTTGTAAGGTGAAAARGAAAGTAAAATGTACCTCTGATGAGGTGAAAGTAAAAGGAAACGTTAATGAATTGTTAACTCTGTAACGGTTCTACCGGTAGAATTTATTTGGTTCCAAAGAATAATGGCCCACTACAGAGTTTAATGGTTAGGTGATACACCAAGTGAGCTCACGTTAGAAATGAAAAACTTTAGAGAACTTAGACTAAACGAATTTTGATATTCATAACATATAGTGCATATCATATGCATTCATGCATAGGAATTTACTTACTGAGCTTTGTAGCTCACCCCTTTTCCCATATTTTGCATTTCAAGTGATGAGTAGTTAGATGGTTCATGGAGGTCATTTGTGTGCAGGCTTGATAAACTCGAGCATCTTGTTTTGAAATAAATTCTTGTTGAATAATGGGAGCCAATTCATAGGGAAATCTTTAATCATGTACTTCTTCATTTATTTGTTTATTCGTCCATTGATTTGTTCCTTTAAATTATCTCTGGGTCATGATTTAAAGAAGTATTTTCCTGGTTGATGAGGTTTGGAGTTTGTTGGGATTTTGAGTTATTTATGTATGAGTATCGAAATGTTTATTGTGAAATTTTTTGATCGCATCTAGGGGGAAAATGTTGTTATTATCAAGGAAACTTTGCTGAAATTTTTACAAACTTTTTGTATTAAAATATTTAAATTTTTATTTTCCTCAGTTTTCCCAATATAAGAGTGAGTAATTGGTAATATTTTCAGATTAGAACAATTCTAATCTGGGAGTGTTACATCCTCTTCCTTTAAAGTCCATTTTAACATTCTTGGAATTCTTTCTTCAAAGCAAAATCCAAACTTAGTGGCCAATTTTGGGATGGCTTCGAATGCCCAAATTTGTAGAAATGAAACAAAAAAAGAATTAATGCCAAAGCACATTATATAAAATTGTATTATTTAATACATAAATAGAATTCGAAAAAAATACAATAAGGTCTATGCCATGATGGATGGAGAAAATCCCCTGTAGCTGATTTTATATGCTTTCTTTTCTTTGCATTTATCCATTGCCTCAGTATAATCTCTTCGAAATAACTCAATAGTTTCTGAATATGATTTCCTTCCCAATTCATAACTATTGAAACTCCAAATCATCCACCAGATAGAATCACCAAAAGTTGATAGCTTTATTCTCGTTTTTTGCATATAAAACTTATATCCAAATCACTAAGAGCCCTAACTTCTACTTGTCGCTTGGARATTTACATTTCTWAAATTTATCTAGAATCATTGATCTTTTAAGATTTCCATTACACTTGAGAAAGTATTTCTTGTATAGCTAAGTCTCTTTCCCTTTCTTTGGGTCTTTTTAATCATCAGTTCTAATTGCTGGTAGGCCAGTCACAAGAGTGAACTCTTCAAATCAAAACCTACATCTCCTCTCCCCAAATTGAAACCATATTCCATTCATTCTTTTTTTTTTTTTTTTGAGTTCTAGGCACCTAGCATCCACAACATGGAATAAATCGATTACTACCTTCAAATCCCCCTATCCTTGTTAAAGGCCAAAAACAAGACTTCAGATAATAGAGCTCACCGTGGATCATCATCACCGTGATCATCATCAAGAGCATCTATCACCTCATCTATTTTTTGCAAGGTGCACCAGCTAGTGATCATAGCCCTAAAATGCTTAGCTGCATCTACAAGGAATTCCATGCCTGCAAAAACAAAAAAAAAATAGCACTATATATTAGATCAATCTTTGAAATTCCAGTCTTTTTGGCTCATCATAGTAGGTCAGCCATGATGTGATCCCTACCACAGTGGGCTACTATAATAAACCTATACAACATAAATAATCAAGATATAATAAAAAGAAAACTTTTTTTTTTAATTGAATTCAAGTTAATACAAATAAAGCTCTTTGACATTAATGAAATATGTGCATCGTCCATTACGGTGGCCTGCTATGATGTAAAGTCCATCACGTTGGCCTATTGTGCTAAAGGTTTGCACCTAATATGCTCATCATAGAAGGCCACCGTGATAGAGATGTCGATCATGGTTGCCTACTGTGATGAATGTATTGGTCAGTTTTCATCACAGCAGGCCACCTGATGGACATGTCCATCATAGTGGCCTTCTGGAATGAAGGGTTGCACCTAATGTGCTCATCATAGCAGGACACTGTGATAGAAATGTTTATCAGGTGGCCTTTTGTGATGAGTGTATTGGTCATGTCCATCACAGCAACCTGCTATGATGAAGTGTTGCACCTAATATGCTCATCATAGCAGGCCACCATGATAGACATGTCCATCACGATGGCCTCTGTGATGAGTGTATTGGTCAGTTTTCATCACTGTAGGCCATCATGATAGACATGGTTACTACGGTGGGCATCTGTGATGATCATACATCAATATAGTGCATCATTACAGGTTGCCGTGGTATACATTTCTATCACGATTGCCAGCTATAATGCAAGTACATTAATGTTTGATGCCCATTTGGTAGATATGTCTATCATGGTGGCCTTCTGTGGTACACATGTATTGTCTACCACCGCGCCATGCAATGATGAACGCACTCACCAATATAATGCTAGAACTCAAACTCACAGTATCAAGATATATATCATTGTTTTATTGATAAACCCTAGAAAATTCAATTTTTTTGCATGTAAAGTGAGGTTTTACCTTATGATGAATGTGTTAAGATCTTTGAGCTCTTCGTGAAGTTGGGATAACGCAAAGCCTGGAAGATAGGTCGCAAAGATGATGAATATGCGAAAAAGTGGAACTAAAAGGCAGAGAACAAGAAGAAGAAGGAGAGGCGCTAAGAAAGAGATGCGCTACTTTCAAGATTATACAGAAGACGTTAGTGAATAGTGAAAGTGGAAAGTCACGTGAGTTGGAGTATAAAACCATCCCGTTGGGTTCAAATGCACTAAGGGTTTAAATGTAAATTGATTATTTATTGGGTAAAAAATAACATTTATTGGACCATTTATTCCCTTATTTTGGACAAGGGCCTTTACACAAAGTTTTGTTGTCGGTAGGCCTTTTACCAATATTCCCCTAATTAAAAACATGATTGGTCGATACAATCAACTAATTCATGAGTTAAATTGCAAATGCTTTCAACATAATGATTCCTTTTAACTTTTATGTTCAAGTTATTACATTGAGAAATAGATTTCAATCCTCAATTGTGGGTTCCTAAGGTTATTAAAGAATGCCCTTGGTTAAGTACCGGTCTAGCTATCAATCAGCTAGATTGATATGATTAACATAAAATGGTTGTCATGATGCTCCCATGGAGAAATATTACCTATGAAACTATTAATAAATTGAAAATTTGAACGAATACACTCTAAAAGTGTTAAGATTATGGTTGTTGTGTTTTAAGAATTGAGAGATAATATTCTTTACTTAGGTGATTTGTAAACTCCTTGAATATAGAAGGCAATTAGGACCTTTATTTTCTCTCTTTGATTTGGGATCTTATAGCTCTTGTAACATGTATATATTCTATCAATTATTATAATGTAAAGAAATAAAGATAGACAATTTTTTCTAAGACATGCTTTCATGGTATCAGAGCAATGGTAAAATACTTCCGCATTTTTATGGATGAAATTGAAATGGTTAATGATATCAGTAATAATCATACTCAACACATACATATTCTAAAACCTCTGTTTTTACACTATGCCATTTACAATTGATTCTTTAGACTCTCTTTTTCATCATACCTCCGATTATCCTAGCATGATTCTTGTACCAATCAAACTCTTAGATGGAACCAATTATGCTATGTGGAAGAGATCTATGTTGGTAAGTCTCAGTGCAAAAAATAAACTCAGATTAATCAAGGGAACAATTCCAACACCATCTGCAAAGCTGATCCAAAATACTCCTTACGACAGCATTGCAATTATACGGTGCTTTCTTGGATCTTTAATTCCCCAAGTCAGGAGCTTACTAATAGTGATTCTCTACTAGAGATGCCTTTAGGGATTTGAATAGACCTTCAAGACCGTTTCTCTCAAGGTAATGTTTCTTACCATTATCAAACTCAACAGTCTCTTGAGGAAAATCAAAATCAATATTCAATTTTCTCTTACCATATAAAGATGAAAATGTTGTGGGATGAGCTAACCATTTACAGCCTCTCAATCCCATGTACTTGTGGAGGACAAAAAGACCTCAAAGAAAAGGAAGAAAAGATTAGGTTGGAACAATTTCGTAGAGGGTTAAATGAGACTTACTGTACTGTGCGAGGGCGAATCATGTTAATGCATCTTCTACCAACCATCAAAAAAGTATATTCACTTCTATGTGAGGAGAAAAAGCAGCGAGGACTTATCAAAGTGAAGGAAGTTGACCTCATGAGTATCAAAACTCGTGAAAATTTTAAGGAATCACGGTCTGATGCTCATGACAAACTAGACAGTGGCCATCTTCTTATTCCAAGTCACAAGTAAATAAAAAATCTCTATGATGTTCTTATTGTGAGGGCACAACTCATATAGTGGATCGTTATTACTACCTGCATGGATTCTTAGCTGGTCACAAGCTCCATGGCAAAGATTTTGAACCTCCAAACCGAAACAAAACATGTTGCGCATCGAAAAACTGCTGAGGTGGATTTAGACAAAATAAAGACATCAACTAAACCGATTTCTCAATTTACCTCCCAAGAACTAGCTTAAATAAGAGCTTTTGTGAAAAATGGTAATTCTGCTCGAACAAACTACTCAAGCACCTACACCTTTTTACTCATCCTTTAATGCACAAAAGACAAACTTGAATCATTGGATTATTGACAACGGTGTAAGAAACATAGCAACTACTTTTTTTTTTTTTTAATCTAATATCATCCCTTGTTCTTCTCAAGTAACCTTGCCAAATGGTGCATATTCTAAGGTAATTGGAATTGGCTCAATAAAACTCTCAAACCACTTGCTTATTTAAAAATATATTATGTGCACCATCTTTCCATGTCAACGTACTTTTAGTAAGTCAACTTACAACTTCTATGAATTGTTCTATCCATTTTTTCCCATTTTTTGTATATTGTAGGACCTAACTTTGAAGAAGATGATTGGTTTGGGGAAGCGGTTTAATGGCTTATACTACTTTGTCAATCAAGAGACGTCTCTACCAACTTCTTTCTCACACATATGTTGATTCTACCACAAAAATTACCTAGTACAAGTAGTTAAGGCATCATTCCAAATCACTTTCAAAAGTTCTGAGCAATATTATTCCTTCTTTTGCATTTGCTTGTCAACATTCTTGTGAAACATGCCCTTTGGAAAAGCAAACTCATTTACCATTTCATTCAAACTCTATTCAAACATTGCATTCATTTTACCTTGTTCATTGTAATATTTGGGGTCTCTTTCATATTGCAACTCAGGGAAACATTATTTCTTGACTATAGTCGATGGTTATTGTAATACCCGAAATAATTTCCCAACTTTTAAGAATTCTATGTGATTTACTATATTATTATTGATAATGTTATTTTATTCGATCAATTTACGTGTTAATTGTCCTTTAATCAATAAGATTAGAAGTGTTATGAAACCCATTTATATTTTAATTATGGGTTGGGTTAGCTATGTTTATGCAGCCAACAAGATTAAGGAGGGAAACGGGTCAAGGTTAGGTTTAACTTGACCCATGATCCATGGATACACCTTCCTTTTGACCCAAAATCAGTTTTACGCTAAAAGCACTTAAGCTAACCATATACCACATTTTAGAAGCTAAGGAAGAAGGGAAGAGAAGTTCGGAAAGCAAAATCAGCTTTGGCAACCTACGAAATAATTGGAAACGTAATCTCTGTGGTAAAAGTAACCTTACACTTGTTTAATGTTAGTTAGTGCACTCCTTAGTGTAAATCGATAACTTTTAGGTTAGAACCTTGTTTTTCGTTAGGATTTCGTTAATGTTGGTTAGAGGGAAGATGTTTTTCCAAGTAGTATATATATATGATGAATAATATGGAGTAGAATGAACATAGAGTAATCAGGAGGAGGCTTAGATTCAATGAGTTATTGCTGAAATTTCCCTCTGTGTTCATGTTTTTAGGTTTTTGTGCTTGTACGAATGCAACCATGGATGAGTGCATAGACGGAACATACCGTTCGTAGCTGAGGATAGTGCTAAGAATGGAGCCTACCTTTTGTCTGTAACCCAATTATGAGAAACTAACAGTTTTAAGTGACTTTCAGGGTTAGAATGTTTCCTAATCGGTTCCTAAGATGGTGTCTTAGAGTTTTACAATCTAGAAGACCCTTTTAAGTGTGCTTTCCTTATTTTGAACTAGAAAGTGGATACTTTGACATCGAGGACAACTGTGGCCCTAGTCACTGACTAAAAACCAAGTTTAAACCCTTAAATGTTTTAGGTAAGTAAACTCCCTCATTCTCATCAATGTGATGTATGTCTATTGTGAACTTAATGTATATGAGTGTTGATTTAATTTATCTTATGTGAAATTCTACATGTTTACAACTTGCAATAGCATGTGAATTATTCTATGTTATGGTATACATTCATGAACATTAATTGTATTATGTACGACATGTTGCATATTCATGACATTGTTATGGAAAATGTTTCAAGGAAATATGTAAATAGGTTTTGTAAAACATGTATACCCGGTTTTAAGAAAGAAAAGGGGATATATGCCTAAGCCATGAAAGATGTTAGTGGAAAATTGGACGTGGTGGACCTACACCTGACCTAGCCCTCTACGAGGGTGAGAAATGTAATGGTTAATGCTAACCTATTCATGAGGGGATAGGAAAGTGAATGTAAAGTAAATTGCCCAACCGTATTATTGTTAGGAATTTGACATGGTTCTAAATAATAACTGCCCACTGCAAAGCTTAATGGCTAGGCAATACATCAAGTGAATTCTTGTCAGTTAAGGAAGTAAATTTTAAAAATAATTAAAGGAAAAAGGGGGATACAATTTTCAAAATGTTTCACAACTAATGCATTTCATTACATTCATGCATGAAGTTTGCTTACTGAGCATTAAGCTCTACCCTTTTCCTTAACTCTATCTTTCAGGTAATGAAAGCTAGGTGATTTGAGGAGATGCTTAGGGGCAGGCTTGGACAAAGCTAGTACCGATTCTCGAGGATTTAGTTTTCTTTTTCTTTTTCTTTTACAATTTTAATATTTAGTGAACATTAGATTTCAAATATTTGTTCTTTACTCGTATATGGATTTTGATATACGATTTTACTCAACAGTTTTTTGGGATTTTGGTTTCTCTAAAAGTTATTTATTAGAAAATGAATCATTTCTTTACTTTCGCATACATAAATGGGTGAACACTAACATCCTTAGGTTGGGATAGTCCCTAACTTGGTTGGGGGRGTTACAATTACACTCGCTTCACTTGGATATTTTTTATGAAGTTCAAATCTAAAATGCAAGGATTGCTTAAAGCATTTATCCCCTATATAAACACTCAATTTGGTTGCCAAGTTAAATGTATTAGAAGTGATAATGGCTCAAAATCTATTTCCATGAAACCTTATTTATCGAATCTCGGCACTATATTTCAAAGCTCTTATCATCTACAGCTCCATAAGACAGTGTCGTTGAACGAAAACATCGACATCCCTTAAACGTTGGTAAGGCCTTGAGATTTGATGCTCATCTTCCTTTCAATTTTCGGGGGAGAGTTTACTTACTGCAACATAGCTTATAAATCGTCTTCCCACTCCTTTATTGAAAAATAAATCTCCATATAAATTGTTGTATGACAAACCACCTATGTATACTCATTTACAAGTTTTTGGATGTTTTTGTTATGCAACAAATCGACAATCATTCGTCAAGTTTGACACTCCAGCTAGAAAATGTATCTTTGTAGGTTATCCTATAGGCCATAGAGCCTATCATTTGTATAATCTTAACACCCGTCAATTCTTATCGAGCTGTGATGTAGTTTTGCATGATCTGTTTTCCTTTTTCTTTCTCCAAAAAAATTACCAGATATCACTATTCCCCAAATTCATATATCAGATTATGATTCATCTACAGCTGGCCTTAATCACGTTCCTCCACCGTCAGAAACAACCAGTCAATTACCCAAGTCTTTATCATCGTCTACTTCTTCACCTCTGCTCCTCTATTCTCTCTTTCCCATCTTATTCGCAGAAGTGAACCTATCAGGTAGCTATCCATTCTTCTTTGATAGTTTCATTGTGGACAGGTTAGTACAATGCTATCAATTGCTATTTCAAGCCATGCATCTTTAACTAAGTCATGTACTCGAGGTCGATATCCTTTTAAGTAACTACATTTCCTATTATTCTTTATCTTCTACCCACAAACACTATGTTAATACTATTTCAAGTGTTCTAGAACTAACCTCTTATGCACAAGCCGTCTTAGATCCAAAATGGCAAGAGGAAATGCAATATGAACTCGAAGCTCTCACTACACAAAAGAAATGGTCCTTGGTTTCTTGACCTGCTGATCATTGGCCCATTGGAATCGCATCAAATACAATTCCAACACACCATTCAATACTACAAAGCCCGTTTGGTAGCCAAAGGATTTTGTCAACAAGAAGGCTTGGATTTCAATTGAGCAATACTTGCTATTGATGTAGCAATAAACTGGCCATTGTATCAAATGGATGTGACCAATGCCTTCCTCCATGGAGATTTGGAGGAAGAAGTACACATGACTCCACCACCAGGTCTTTGTTGACAAGGGGAGAAACTTGTATGTCTATTGCATAAGTCCCTTTATGGGCTTAAACAAGCTCCCCGAAATTAGTTTACAAAATTTTTAGAGGCTATATATGAAGAAGGTTGGATTTATTCAATCACATTTAGATTATTCATTTTTCGTAAAGACTAAAGGATCATCTACAACTATGGTGCTTATTTATGTAGATGACGTGGGATAACTAGAAATGATGCAATAGCTATACACAGTTTAAAGAAATTTCTTCGTCAACCATTTTATATCAAAGATCTTGGTATTCTTTAGTATTTCATGGTTTGGAAGTTGCAAGGTCTAAAGCTGGTATTGTTTTCTCTCGGCAAAAATATACTTGGAGATCGTAGATGATGTTGGATACTTGGGTGCTTAACAGTCAAACTTTCCCATGCAGATGAATCTGAAGCTCATAAGTCACCAAGTTCATTTGCTACATGATCCAGCTTGCTATAGGAGGTTAGTTGGGCAACTAACCTACCTCATAATTATGAGACCAGATATTACATACTAGGTTAATATCCTAAGTTAATTTATGCACGCACCAAGAAAGCCTCATGGAGATGCTGCTTTGCATATTATCAAGTATTTGAAAGGGAGTCCTGGTTTAGGTTTGTTGTTCTTCTCAAGCAACTCAGCTACTTTGAAGGCTTATGGTGATGTTAATTGGCAAATTGTCCTATGACAAGAAGATCAACAAACTAMTGTGTATTTTTAGGGGTTTCATTGATTTTCTTGGAAGGCAAAGAAGTAGAAAAGAGTTCCGACGTCATCCTCTGAAGCTAGTATAGGTCTATGGCAGTGGCAACCCATGAGCTAACTTGGCTCCAATTTTTGTTGAAAATATGCAAGTTTCTATTGGTCCAGCAAGGTTACTGTGTGATAATCAGCTTATTCTCCATATAGTAGCAAATCTATATACTATGAATACACCAAGCATATAGAACTTCTTGTCAAGTTGTGAGGGAAAAGATACAAGATGGTCAAATTATCACTAAGTTTGTTTCATCTCATTTGCAGCTAGCAGACATCTTTGCAAAAGCTCTTGGAGGGAACATGCTTAAGAAGTTAACAACTAAGTTCAACATGTTGGATATACATGCTCCACTTGAGAGGGGAGTGGTAAGATTATGGTTGTTGTAATTTAGTAATCAAGAGATAGGGAAATTAGCTTTTTTTGCCACTCAACAATTTTAGATCAATGATAAATGTCTCTAATTTTTTTTTCTCATTATTTTGTCACTTAACTATTTTTATTTAATGATAAATGTCCTTAAAAAATTTTAATATTATTTTGTCACCCAACTATTTTTGAATAGTTATTTATGCCACTCAATTACATAAATGGTATTATCATTCAAACTCTTTTCCTCACCCATTACCCATACTTTTTTATTTGAAAGGACTGTGCGTATATTAATAAAATCAAGGGACTTTACAAGCTTAGCTAGAAATCCCTCTGTACAATCTCCTTAGCACTCATGAATGTACCTTCTCTATCCTTCATAATGGTAGCTGAAGGAGGTTCCTCCATGTAGTCGAAGACCAATGGTTTCCACCATGCCCAAAACTAGTGTGAACAAAGGTGAAATAAGAAATGGAGATCAACCCACCCCATACCTGTTCCGACTCTGCCAAAAATGCCACATAATGATCAATTGGAATAAGCAGCAGCCACGCTGCTCTTGCCCAAGAGTGCCCTCTTGCTTGGAGATTGTTTCCACAAGCACCCACACGAAGTGCATCAGGATAAAAAAGTAGCATGTTTGAGCATGAGTTCCCCCGTCTTTGCTTGGTTCCATTGAGCAAGCTAAAGGAAGACCAATGTTAACAGGTTACATGAACCAAAGTCATGTTGAAGACCCCGTGGATGTTTTGATTCGAAGAAATTATGGGTCTGACTTAGATAGCTAATTAAGTTGAATGGATAATGAACAATGGAAGGAGTTTGAATGATGATACCATATTTATTTAGTTGAGTGGCATAAATAAGTACTCAAAAATAGTTTAGTGATAAAATAATATTTTAAATAAGTTTAGGGGCATTTATCATTAAACAAAAATAGCTGAGTGACAAAATAATGTGAAAAAAAGTTTAGGAAATGTCAAAAAAAGCTAATTTTCTCTTGAGAGATACTCATTCCTTACTTATGTGATTGGTGATCTCCTTGAATATGGAAACCAATTAGGGCATTTATTTTCTACCTTTGATTTGGGATCTTATAGCTCTCGTAACATGTATATGTTCTGTCAATTATTCTAATATAATGAGATAAAGATGCACAATATCTTCTAAAACTTATTTTCAATAGGAGAATCAAATGGATATGAAATGAAATTTGATTGGGAACAAGATACTCAAAACATAGAAAAATGTGGTAAAGAAGACCGTCAATTGAAAGCAATGATAAAATTGATAAAGGCAAAAAGGAAAAAACTAAAATAGGAGCTACCATTAAACCATTTTGGGTGTGAACATGAGCTATCGGACGTTGAATACTAATCCAAATTGGCATGAAATAAGCTTGAAAATATGAGATGAACATATACCAACATTATCCAAATAAATATTTTTAATTAGATGGTCGAATATTGTGCTCATAATTGAATTTTATGAGCAAGAAATCTCGCAAACATCAAGTTTTTAGTAAATAATAAACTTACATGTGACCATTAAATTGATGTATTGGTTAGGATCATAAAATATTTAAAACAACCATATGGTGGATAAATGAGTCCACATATATCATCAAAAATCTATTATAAAAATGTAGGACTTTCTGCTCCCACTTTTGCTGACGATTATCGAATAATCATTTTCTCTTGAGAACGAGCAGCACATACTAAATTCATTTGAGTTCAATCATGTTTTATTTCTCAATAGGTAATAATGCGAGTTCTCAATCACTTTTCACATCATTACAAATTCAGTATGATTCAATCTATTATGCCAAATATAAGGTATGTAGATCACAAGTAAACTTCTAGTTTACTAGATGATGCACTTCAAGTTCACTAATTTTGGCATTATACAATTTTGAGAAAAGAGACACTAGATTCCTATACTATAGGGGCGATATAAATATTTGAACCATTTTTTTTACTATCACAACATGATACCCATTTTATTGGATATCTAACTTAATAAACATTTTAGGAACTTTAAGGATAGTATTGCATATAAATTTTGCCCGGTTCAAGATAAAAATATGACAGTTCTTTTAGAGCAATAAACCAATTTTATACTATCATTTAGAGTGTCTATATTTGTCTATCTAATCTTCTGGTAGAAAAAAATACTCCTTATTCTCGAGTATATGGTGTGTATAAGCACCATCAACGAGACATATATCTCCAAAGTATATTATATATCTATAAACGTTGGGTAAAAGAAAGTAGTTTAAAAATTTTTATCAAAAAAATATTAAGGTAAAAATAATTCAACCAAATAATGAAATAGTCCAAAGTAAAAGCTTCAAATATTTAAAAAAGTCCATGAATACAGGAAAGAAAGTCCATCTAGAAATACAAAATACATAAAATGAGAAATTCTGGCCAATATTTTTTGTTCGATCAATAAAAAAGATGGGAGACATCTAAATGAAATGAATCATCAAAATCAAGAAATCTTTTTATCTTTTTATCTTCACTTCCCTTTTTTTTTTAATTGATCTTTTAGTAGAGATCTACTATGTGCTTGTCGTAAGATAGTTATGTACCTTCAAATCATTGTGGAGATGATGACAAAGGAAAATTAATGTGTCACATCCCTAGATTAGGAATCTTTATCCTAACCTGGGAATGTCACCATTTATTTACTGACACAAATTTGCAGAAGCTCAAAACAATTTAAACTCAAATAATAAATACTTAATACAACCATCTTAATCCATAACATTCATTTAGATTAACATTTATTCAAAATGAAAATATAGCGGAAGCCTCAAGAATTTAAACCATTCAAAAATAATATAATTATCTTATTACATAAATCAATTTGAAACAAGTTCCCAGGTATCATAGCTCACCCARAAGCGACCTCCTCGCCCCATTTGGCTTCACATCATTTGAAATGAATATAAGGAAAGAAATGAGCTAAAAAGCTTAGTAAGTAACCTCAATGCATGAATGCATCAACCTGTCCTACATGTCATGAAATTATAAAATTTCYCCTTTAAATAAAAACTACTTTCCAAACATTAATTTTTCAAAATCTCATTACAAAACATTTCCTTCAAAATTTCACTTAAAGTAAAACATTCTATTTCCTTTCATTCGTGAGCTCACTAGAGTGTAACGCCTAGCCATTAGGCTTGTAGTGGCCATTCTTATTTGGAATCCGATTACATTCTTCACCTCTCCGAGGTAAATCATGTCCTACCCTCCCCGAGAGTAAGGTCGGGTGCGCTGGTCCCCCACACACCATTTCCCACTCACATCCTTCATGGCTAGGTTTACACTCATTTCTAAAAACTTTAGCATTTTCAAAACTTTACATTTTCCTTAAAATTCCATTTTCTAAACCATTCACCTTCTAAGTGTGTGAATGGCTCATGCCAAATATGATGTAGAATTCTAACTACATGCTCATGACATGAAATGCGTACAACCTCATATAACATAACATCCGACAATTAGTACAAGATATGAAACATGATAACAACATTCGACAATTAGTACAAGATATGGATCATGATAACATAGCATTTGACATAAAAGTGATACAAGATATGAACGTATTAATATTCCACACAATTCCACACATCATCATACAATCCCATGCACAACATATTAGAGCAATTAAAACAGCACAATCACATTCATTCATAACATTAATGAGATGTGAGAATTACTTACCCAGAGTCCTTTACGTTAAAGGTTCTTATTTAAGTRGCGAAATGAAATCCCTCAACTGTTCTCAACATCAAGGCATTCGAAACGACCTAATTTTAATTACAGAAAGAAGTTCATTTAGTACAATAGTCCCAACTTAGATATTTTAGTGTTTATTCCAGGAATGTCATTTGTCAATTATTAATCCATACTTAATCCCRACATTACCAATTTTTTACGTCTTTTAAAGATACAATTTAAACTCCTTCGTTCGAATATTAAACTTAATTTATGTTCTTCCACAATTTTACTTTATAATYTAATTTATAAGTCATAAATTTCAATATTAATTATTAATATTTTCATCTTTTAAGTCACAAAGTCCAAAAGTCTCCGGAATGGTATTGGGTCATTGGGCGTCAGGTGTCTGGGCGTCGCTCATCGGGCACTGGGCACTGGGCATCGGTGCGTCGGGCGTCAGGCACTGGGCACCGTGCGCACTGGCACTAGCACCTGGGCACGGAGGGCCTGGGTGCCTGCTGTTTCTGAATTCATTTTTCCGGCGAGCTCTGGCGACAGGTAATCAACAATGGCGTCTGTTCGGACTTGGCGGATCTGGTGGCGCGCAACCGGCAGTGGCGGCCTGCAGCAACACCACGAGACAATGAGCAAAGAGGACGGCAATGGCTCTTGCAGTTTCGGCKGGTGACAACCGAAGATTCAGCGTTCCTTTTCGAGCGGCGAGCAGAGAAGAAGAAGAAGAAGATTGAAGGCAGATCCGGCGAGTGACGCTAGCAATGGTGCGACCGTGATTTGCAACTCCAACGAGCTCGGCAGTGGGCAAGAGTAGCTCGATAGGCAGCGGACTCGACGGCCGATTCGGGAGGCTCCAGATCTGGACGACCTCCAGTCGGGTGCGCGAACTCCTGGTCGATGTTCGCGAGTCGCTGAGCGACGCACACTGATGGCGTTGCAGAGCTCTCGCCAAGCAGCTTTGGAACTCCAACGGCGAAGCTGCATCGAGCAGGAGGAAGAGGGAAGAAGGTGTAAAAGACGAAGGCCGATTTGGGCTGTGCGCTTCGTCACGATCTCGGTAGTGGGAGGAGGGGAGAGAAGAGGGAGGGAGAAGAAAGAGAGAGGAAAAGCCACGATGAGGGTGTTGGTAGGTAGAGGGAGAAGCAGTAGCGGCGGGTAGGGTAGGTTAGGGTTTGGGCAGCGGCGGCGGCAATGGGGGAAGAAGAAGAAGAGGATTCTAAGATTTTTTCTTTTTTTTTTTTACTTGGGCCCTAATTCGAATATTTCGGGCCTTCCCATTCGTAATTAATCCAATCCTTAAATTAAATTTAATAGACTTTCTTTCGATTAAAATCTAATTTTTCGAACGAAAACAAATAAGCCRAACAAGTCAAGCCTCTAAACAAACGAGGACCCTAATTRGACTAATAAGATAATTCTGCACTTATTAACGTATAAATAAAACTTTAACAACATAAAAAATTTTATCGAACCCTAGTTGGCTCKTAGATTCGCACGATCAAACGAAAAACCCATGAAAAGCAATCTCAGATGTTYCATAATGCTTCTGCACAATGCTGCTAGGATTCATTTTTTTCTTATTTTGATATTTCCCCCAAACCTTTTAAATGTGGATTTTTGGCATTAAAGGTCTATGACAAATAATTCTTGTCGAATATTTCAAGTGCAACGAATTCAGATTAGATAGTATTTGCCATGTGTATAATTTTACAATAAGCATATGTTTCGAATAATGTAGAGTCATAATAAAGTAATATATGTCAACATGAGATACGTTATACGTATTTCTTCAAAGATTACATATTATATGATCAAAATATTTCATTTTTCTCAAAATAAATACTATTTCAAGAGAATAATGATAATATATTAATAGAAAATTGATTCAACCTATTATTATTRCAGGAACAATAATATAAAAAGAAAAAAAAGAAAGAGATGCTTACTATAGACTGATTATCATATCTCTTGATTTGATTCGAAATTTTTTATTTATAGATATTAAACCACAAATTTTCTAAGATTTGAAGGGTAAAAAGAATATTCATCAATAATTATTTGTAACAAATCATGATTTATGTCATTTTTATTCTCACGATGCATCCCATGAACACGAGGTTGCTGCTTCTTGCTCTTGTCACAAGGATCACGATCAGTCATGGTCTTCAAATCCAATCCTCACATGCTCCAACATACATCTGACGTCCATGGCAGGTGCAGTCCTAATGGCCAAAAAAGTCTGAACAATATGAGTCGTGCCTCAGGACTTGACCTCGTCAACATGGTATCGTCCTTCGTTGGACGATCAGCCAAGATCGGGTGAAGGTTAACAGTGCCGTCTACCATTTACCTTGCGCAAATTRAATTATACTTTTTAAGTCAAAACTAGTTTCAATCAGCCATTTTTACCTCTACATCGCAGAAGCGGTGACTTTGTGAGTTAGTGTCACTTTCAATTTAGGAACAAAACCATCAACTCAAAACATTTTTCTTTTAAAAAGAAAGTAAAATTTCCTAATCCTCCTCGCCATTGTTCTTCTGCAAATTAGGACTTTAGTTCATTTTGCTTGTATAAAATTACGGAGCTAATGATTTGCAACTCAAATAAGCTCCCAAAAGTCTCTTACGTTCCTCGTCTTCCTCTCAGTTATCAGCATGGAACTCCTCCGATGCCGCCCAACTTGATGGTAGCTGCAAAAGCCAGCAAGAACAGTAAAAATGGAAATAATCAACCAAGTAAGGAGGCGCAAAAAAGTACGAAAGTCGAAAAGTTAGCTGAGATTGCTCCGCCGGACTCCAATAATCTGCCACTTCAGTCCCGGAGTTTCTCGCTAGCCGGAGCAGTTGAAGTTGCCCCCGAAAGTCAACTTTTGTGCAAGGTTAATTCTGTTGCTGGAAAGTCGGGGAACTCACAGACACTCCCTTATGGATGGGTTCTATTGCTGCAATTTCCTTTCTTTGGCTTCGATTTATCGTCCAAATTTTGTTCTTTCTAATACGTGCCTAATTTTTCTCTTTGCCTATCTTCTCATGGTGCAATCCTTGCTTCTTTTCTGTTGCTAAATGCACATGAGGGGGGAAAAAGYGAAAAAATGCAATCGTTAGGTTTGGTTATATGATGCTTATCTTGCTCCGGGGAGGGCTGCTGCGAAAAGATAGGCAACTAACTGTAATCCATGGTCAACATGTCCTTGCCAACCTGCAAGATGATTTTGTCACAGTCCGTCTAAATTGGTTGGGAGGCGGTTGAAGCACTACTAAGGGGGTTGTGTGGCAGCGATCAACTGGAAGTTCTTGACGGATGCCACTGTTACTTGTTCTCGAAAGTTCAGGCACTAACACTGCAATTGGGATGAATCTAGGGATTTGAATTTGGGGAGGTGAACCATATAAAGAGTAGGGTAGAGGAAAATTTACTGGCATTGGATTTGTTGAAGATGGAGATTTGGGGGAGAAGTTGGGTTGATGACGATGGAGACGGTTTTTTTAATTTATTTTTATTTTTTAATTTTCAAACTAAAATGATATTTATACCTTCACAAATTTCGCCGTATAATGACAAATGATAAAAACCGTTGATTGAAAATAAAAAGAAATCATTAATATAAGGGATATAAATGCTATATCCTTTTTTTGGAAAGAAATAAAAATGAAGGAATTTCTTTTTTGAAAATAAAATAAAATGYAGGAGTTAAATAAGTAGTTGAAAAAAAATTGTTGAGAAACATCTATTAGTTCATCCACAGCCGTAGAAAAGCTGGGGTAATGTGTACATGTATAAGGCATGGGCACGAATGATGTTGGCCATGGCATACCCTTATGTTTACGGTGATCTTTGTTCTTAGGCACTAGGCATAGGCCTTTTACCAGTGCATTTTGACATGGAGGCAATTTCAAAGGGGCCCCCCCCCCCGGCCCCCCGCCTTTTGCGTGCTCCTGACCCCTCCCTTCTCAGTATGTCTATGCACCTCTTTTTCTGGAGTTGATAGAGTTTTAAACCAGTTTCCCCGCATGGATCTCCTTCTCTTTTTGCATGCTTTTCTACCCATACGTGCATCTTTGAGTGAATATCGATTTAGTCCAACATATTTTAGATATCTCCATTTTAAACCAAATTTGTCAACAAGCTTTTATCGCGATCTTATAAGAGAATCTTGGAGACTCCAATTTTCTCTGATGCAATGCTGATATTTAAAGAGGGCCAAATTAAGACTTACTTAAAAGTTAACTTCATATCTGATATATGCAGTTTCTCTCTCATACTTTTTCAGGGCAGTGTGCAGGCAAAAAGTGGTATCATTCATCAAAGGCAACATTAAAGTTTGCTTGTAATCTTGGGCTTTTCAAAGAAATAAAGAAGAGACTGGGGTTTTCCTCTGCACATACGTAAGAGAAAATCTTTTCTGTTGCAGGTCCAAGATTAAGCAGAATCATCTTCATCATGATTCGTGAGCTAGCTGCATGTATAGAGAGTAATAGGTTTGAAAGAGTGGATTAGGATTCTTTGACCACTTTGTATTTAGGAGTTTTAAGGGTTTTTGGAAATGTGGGAGTTACTATTTTGATTACAGAGCTCTATGATGCTGATTTTTCTGGGGTAATCCATTCCTTTCTGTTTCTGGGTGGGATTGATGTAGGAGGGGTAGGAGAGGGTCGTGGTCGGGGAGTTTATGGGGTGAATTTTCGGAAGGTTTAGCAGTGGGGTTCATGATTGAAGTCTTTTGGATGTTGGGTATTGTTGGATTCTGAGTCCAGCTCTTTGAGAAATCAACTAAGAACAACATTTAAAGATGCTTCTCTACCCACTGTTAATTTACCTGATTACTTCTCTTTTACATTTTCTTTCCAGAACAATTCTTTAACTCATATTTAGACACTCAAATTTGTCGGTAATTTTGTAAAAATTAGTTTAATGTTTCACAACTTCCATTATCTTCTCAAAAGTTTACATATGGAGTAGATAAGAAAAGCTAAAATTTGGACTGCAATGTGAGTGAAGAACAAAAAGAACAAGTCGAATCTCTTATTCATCTTTAAGTGGTAATTGCTTTTTTCCTGTCTTCAATTTGGAAGTTACTTAAATATAAATAATGTTTTGATGTATTAATTTTAATGCAGTTAAAGAACAAAATTGAGTTATATAAATATTTTCTTTGAATAGGATCTCATTATTATATATATTGACAAAATTGTGCTGAGGAGAGACATTCCAGCATTTGGAGTCATCCCTTGATCAGATTTAGGAGAGAAAGCTGATAAAGGGCCTAAAGATGTCCCGAAGTACAAAATTACTCTTTTTTTTTTTTTAATCTCTTTCCATATTTCACAACTGCAATCTACATCTTACGGATGAAACCCATGCAAATTCTTTTACATTAACTAGAAAACCTTGTTATAATACTCCACGTTTTAAGAAAGTTGTTAGTTTCATTAGTTAATACAAAAGATATTATTATCTTTATTATAGGCTTAGATGTAATTAAATAGAGAAAGTTATGTCAGATAAATTTATGACGACATATATTTCATGACGTTTTCGATAAATATTGTCATAAGTCTTATTTAATGATCTATGTCAACATTTATATCAGACGACGTTATATACATGAGTAGGACGATATTTGTAGATGATGTTTCTCTATGCATCATCATAATACTATATGCGGCAATCTATGCACAATGTTTATCCAAATGACGTTATTTTCTAATAATATTTGCAAGATGTGTTGACATAAAAATAGTATCTCTCAACATTTCATATACGTTGGTGAGAATGTCATAGTAGAATATCATTTGCGACGACGTATACTGATGACGTTTTCCCTTTAATCACCTAAACACTAGATAATACGACATTTGGACTACATTTATAAAACATTATTCTATATGGAATCGAAGCAACGCTTTAGAAAAAATTTTCACTATGTATTGGCAAAAACATGTGTTATGCCAACATTTCATATATTTTGACATTAAAATTCGTAAGAAATCATGATATTGGACGACCTTTGTAGACAACATTTCTTCCTTAGTCACCTAAACACTAGATAAGACGATATTTGGGCAACATATATAAAACGTTGTTCTAGATTGAATTGACGCGATATTTTAGAACGATGTTCGCATTATGTTTGGCATAAACACATATTATGCCGACATTTTATATACATAGGCATTAAAGGTCGTAAGAAATTATGATATAGGCGACATATYCTGTCCCTTTTAGTCATTTAAACATTAGATATGATGACATTCGGTTGATATGTGGAATTGAGGTGACATATATTAATGATATTTGTTCTATGTATTGCTATAAACACATGTTATGCCCATGTTTAAATTATGTTGACATTAAAAGTCATTAGAAATCACGATATTAGACGACCTTTTTCGATGACATTTCCCTTTTAATTACCTAAACACTAGATATCACGGACATTTATAAAACYTCGTTTTATGTGAAATTGAGACGATATATATGAACAACATTTGCACTATGTGTTGTCATAAACACATTTTATACCCAAGTTTAATAGATGTTGGCATTAAAGGTCAAAAGAAATCAACATATTAGATGACCTTTATCGATGACATTTCATCATATGTTGGTATATATATTGTTTTTTTAATTTTATAATTTATTTTAGTTCACAATATTAATATTATTCCTATACCATAACGGCGGTTGGATATGCCGTTATAGATTATTATACGTTGTCTTTTACTTTGATTTTTTATAGTCCAAACATGCTCAATCCACACATGTTGAGCCCACCCATGCATTTGTTTAATAAATCAAATTATGGGCCTCTGGTTTGCATTTTTAGTAGCCGACACATGATCAGACCAACTTTATGAACCTAGTAATTTTATTTTTTTCAAAACCCAGTATGATCCAATACCCTAATAATTTTTAATTGGTACAAATTACTGTGACATAGATGACTACTGTAGTCAATTCTAGATGTTACGTATGGCTTGAACATATTTTTATCTTACCCGCTAAAGAGTTTCTTCTCTAACAAAACAAAACCTATATAATTAAAATTCGTCCACAAAGACTTGCATAAAAAAAATCATTAATGAAACATATCTTATCCAAAAACCAATAAATAAGCATCATCCGTAAAATGAAATATTGTCCTCACCGTCAACAGTGAGCTTCTCACTGCCATAGTTAGGTATAGGCTCGATCGGCAGAATAGAGGAAGAAGATAATAGAGGACAATGTATCGAAAAATGTAAATAGTTTCCATTATATTGACAAAAAGGCTAGATTTTATGGTTTAGAAGAGGAAATTAGGTGCAGCTACAGAAGAAGATGAGGCACCAGCTGAAGTTTATACACCATACAGTTGATGAAAGGAATTAGACATATACTTGAATATAAGAAGATGGATAGGGGTTTAGATGGTATACCCTATCACATAACTAGGTCTATTGTTGTATTTCACCTAAAGATAAAAAACTTCCTTGTGACCCATATAAAGTAAAACAAAATATTTCAATATTGTCCTTTATCATCAAAAAAGTCAGTAACAACTACTTCAAACAAGACAGTTACATAATTACCTAAATTTGGTTAAATCATAGAGTAGCATACATTATACATTTTAGACATTATAAAAATTATAGATTAACAACTACATGTATAAGTATGTATATATTACCATTATATACCCGACAGTCATGGTCAACTATTGATATCACCTATGCCTTCAAGAGATTCCTATTTACTTCGTTAAGTATTCAGGGTTGAATTTTATTTATTTAATTATTTTTGCCATAGTTAATACTTCCAATTATAATGCAATGTTTGTTAGATGTTTTTTCTTTACAATAGTTCGATTAATGTTACTTTCCAGAAAAGATAAAAAAAATGRTAATTTCCAAAAGCTTATCCTAGAATTTCAGTCTATTAATTTTTTGACATATAAAAATCTTTTGTATAAGATATGATTCCTTTTTTATCACAACTATCTAAATATAAATTTATAGTTAAAAATTATATTTAAAATTATATTATCTAAATTTGTTGAACCACAGTATAAATTGAATGAATCATGGTTGAATTAACCAAACCATTGACTAAATTGATTTGACCATGGTCGAAATTGATTGGACCATTAACTAAATTAACTGAATCATTAACTAAATTAATTGAACCATTGACTAAGTTAACTAGACATTTGACTGAATTGATTGAATATTGATTGAATTGATTAAACCATGAATGAAATGGACTACAACACGATTGAAATTGATTGAAACACTGACCAAATTGATTGAACCATTGACTAAATTGACTGAACCAACTAAATTGATTGAACCATTGATTAAATTCACGAAACCATTCACTAAATTGAGTGGAACCTTGACTAATTTGACTGAACCATGGCCAAAATTGATTGAACCATTGACRAAATTTACTAGACCTTTGACTATGACTGAACAATTGACTAACTTGTTTTGGACCATGAATTAAAATGACTGTATCATGGTCGAAATTGATTGAACCATTGGTTAGATTGACTAAACCATAAACGAATTTGACTATGGTCGAAAGTGATTGAAATATCGACTAAATTAACTGAACCATGGTCGAAACTGATTGAACCATTAATTAAATTGAACGAATCATAGACTAAATGGACTGAATCATCAATTAGATAAGTATAATTACATAATTTTATATGTATACATTATATATTACGTGATATTATATAGAACATTAATGTGGACATTATAGACATTATACAATAGTTTACATTATAGATATTATTGGTTAAGAACTATATGTATGTGCATGTATATGAAAGCATGTACAAATTTCATTATTTATAAACATATAATTACACATTATAAAATCAAGGTCTAATTTCCCAAGCCATCGTCTAAGTTTACCGAATCATGGTCTAACTTGACAAAAGAGAGTTCAAATTTGACTGAACCATGACTAAATTGACTAAACAATTGTCTAAATTGACTGAACAACATTCTCTAAATAATCTGAACTATTGTTTAAATTGATTGAATTATTATCATAGTTAAAACGTGATAGTATTATTAATTAGTACGTATAACTTTMGAATATAAGTAAATGTAATATAATTATTTTGTTAATTACTATGCATGCTTATATTTGAAAAATGTTCAAGTTGTACTTGAAATATATTTTAATAGCAATTTTACAAAAAACATGATCCTTCAATGAATCAATTTCCAAAATGAAATTCTAATTAATAATATATAATTCATAACAATATAATTATATTTATTATACATTACAATTAATAAAAAAATTTATATTTTATTTATATTTATATTTACATGAAAAATATTTTCCATAAGTTCCATATATGTTGATTATTTTTTTATTTTTTTATTTTTTTAAAAACAAGTAGAATCAGGAACTACAAATTTAATATTTAATTTCATTGACATGAAAATATTTTATTTTAATTCAAAATTTTGTTTCCTTCATTCTATTTTTAAGCCTTCTTAAAATTTCCATCCATCTTAAAATTTAGGCTAATTGATGGATTCCGTTAATTTACCCTAGATTACTAGGTGACTAGTCTTTGAAGAATAAGTCTTCCCCTCTCATTTCTTCTCCTGTCCTAGGTCTTTTCTCATTCTGCCTCTCTTACACCACTCTATTCTTCTCACAATATTATCATATTTTCAACTTCAAACTCCTCTCTAATACCTTCATATTTATCATATTACTGATCAATCAATTATTAGCATCAGAAATCTTTGTCACTCCCTAGAAAGCTTGATAAGTTAGCAAGTTTCGCATTGTCAGCGATGCATTTTTGTTCTTTTCTATTTCACGTTGCATGAAAAGGATTCAATTTAGTTAYRATTTTTTCCTTTTTTTTTTTTTTCCTTTGTAGTGGTTTTCTTGGGGCACTTCTTCTTCTAATTGTTTTGTAGGAAACTTTTTGAGAATTTTATGGCTGGAGAATATTCCTTGATTTTGTCGTATATCCTTAAATCGTGAAAGGTACATTCTTATATGTATTTATTGTGTTTGGACCAAAGTTGTCCGTTCTAGGCGTCTTATTCCGGTAGTCCACTATTATGGCCACTTGATTTCTCGTGGTTTTCTTTTGACAAGAAATAGTTTAAGGTGAACTTTGCTTGCAGAAGCAAAATCCAAGAAGCATTTAGAATACCACTATTACGGCCGATTGGTTTCTCAATTGCTACTTATCAATATTCTTTCATTTAGCCCATACAGAATGGATATAAAACTAAACTAAAATTTTGTCAGTAACAATAGGTTGGTTGAGGCTTTAGAAAGTCATGAAAGAGATATTCTGGATTTTGAAGATGAAGATAGTAGTGTTCATGATGTTTTTGTTATTTTCCTTTTGTGTTTTCCATCTAAAGAAGTGTTGAAAAAACTTTTTTGGGCTTTTGGTCACTAAGACTTTTGAAATAGAATATTTTCATTCCTTCAGTTTGAAATTTTTAGTAATTATCTTTACAAGTAGTTTCTTAATACAAAGCCTTCAAATGAGGCTGCTAAAAGGTTAATTTCATTTTAATATTAACTTTTATGGAGGGCAAGTTTGCAACTCTTGAATAGTTCTCTATTTCTCATTGCCTAATACAAGCCTGGAGAGAGTGAGACAATAATTATGCTTCCTTTATGTTATTATATTCACATAGAACTCTCTGATGTATTTCCATGAAGTTAAATGTTTTTCCTTTAAAACTGCCGATGTTGCTGCTCCTAGATACATCCATGCCGATGATGTCGTGTAGCACCAATCTACTGGCGGTAGAGAGTGAGCATGTCAGATCTCTGATCACCTCTTTGTTGACTTTACTTCTTTTATTGATTTTGTAATCTTGATATAGAATGAACACAAAGAGGATCTTCTCAAGAATCTGGTGGCATTTCACCTGTAGTAGGTGATTCCTTATACCAAGCGATTGGTCCAGAAATAAATGGATTCTACATGGTATAGGTTTTGGTTTAATCCAAAGGTCTTATCAACTTCAAACATCGATGGTTTAAAGAAAAATGAGTAATAAAGGCAAAGAATAGCGACTTTGAAGATAAGGTTGTAGGATTGATTGAACAGGTAGCTTTACTGTGATTAGTTTTTAGTCAAATCAGATAAATCAAGTCTATTATCGTATCTTTCAAATTCCAGATTATGGTTTTCATTTTCATATTACACATCTTGTTTAACTTAGTATAATGGTTCATTTTCCAGCTTCTTATCTGTCAAGGCAAGAACCAAGAAAGTAAAAAGGAAAAAAAAAAAAACAAATTAGATTCTATAGATTTTCATGCGTCCTGTTCTCATGATCTTCGGATCAAGATATCTGGGTTCGAGTATACTCATACATTAGCTAGTCGTAGAACAACATCCAGCACGGACAGAGCTGGGGAACTGGTTGAGGGGGGAGGGGCGCAATTGCCTTGTGAACATCTCTATAAAATATTGCATGGGATTTTCGCCACAAAAAATTGTATCTTGCTTCCCCAATATTCTTTTATTTGCTCTCGCCTTCTCAAAGTTAAAATCCTTACTGTGTCCTTGATATCCAGGCTTGCTCATCGATTTTCTGCTTGTTTGTTTGCAGCCAGAAATCATCGATGGATTAGTTTTATACATCTTTCCTTAGCTTTGTCAGCTTCATGCATTTCGACATAGCTTACTGGGTAATTTATGGCTTATTTACTGGCTCTCATGTAAAGCCTAACCTGATTATCGAGCTTGTCATTTATTTAGTCGATTGTCATATGTATATATTTGTGTAACATGTGTCTTTCACACCCTTTTGTGTAGCGAATTAGATTTTTAGCTATCGAAATATAGTGTTTTGGAGCTTGAGTCTTAGCACAGAATTAGGTAGGTCAAATCCGGACAATTCAATAGAAAACAAATGATGACATTTCACTTTACTCCTCCAACTTACCTCATGTTTGGTTGAATTTTAAAATTATTCATGAATCAAAAAAAGGAGTTTCTGAATATGATTAGATTCCTCAGAGTCTTAGGAAAATTTGGCAACATATTTCATGGAATAAGGCCACTCGAGGATTGAGATATACACCTTTTTTCGAACCTTGACAGCCTAGACTCGGAAACTACTTCTTGTACTATTCTTAGACCTTAAACGTGTAGAGTTCTTTTACTTGATCAATGATTCTTACCTCTTTTCTCAAATAGAAGCTTGAGATTCCACAACATATGTTCTTTTGCTCTTACAAATTTCTTTTGAATTCTCTTGTCAAAGACCATTGTTTTTGAGGCTGCATCAAACTGCCTATGCTACACTTGGCAACCCTATGTCTCGTTCACTATGGTTAACCGTCTCATTTACCAACTATACCCTATGGTAATTCAGTAGGTCTATCAAACTATGAATTTAGGAATGTGTTATTATGTTCTTGTTCTCTCAAAAGACATTCTAGCTCTATGTCTACATTTTTTTTATAAACTTCTTTATTTACTTATTCACCTAATTTGTATGATTTTAATGGCATTATTCTCGAATGATTTTATCTTGTTGATGTCCAAAAATTGCCTAATCGACTCGGCTATCCCGGTTGTGACATACTAAGCTTTTCAACACAACAATGCCTGAGTTCTAGTTCACTAGCTATGTAATCGGCTCATGGGATCCGCAGTAACCTCTTTTCTGAATGTGGGGTTTTTGAGTTAACTTTAGTACGTCCTACAAAGTGTGCAAATGATACGTACTAACCAAGAAAAACTATGGTGTGTGTGCGTATTTAGTACGGCTAAGAAAACAGCACAGTGAATCTTCTAATCGATCATGGAACATGCAAACCTAAACTGCAAAAAGTAACACGGCAAAAAGATACAACTAAGACAGGTGAAGCTAGCCGAATGATGATGCTGAAGGATGCAAAACAACAAAAAGATATAAGTTAGTTGGCTTAGACTAGAATAAGTGATTATGTTGAAGGATGCCAAACAACAAAAAAATACAACTAAGTTAGCTTGAACTAAATTTGTAATTATGCTAATTGAGGAAAAGATGCAATTAATAAGGTGAAACCAGCTAAGTGATACTATATAAGTTGAAAAGCTGTAAAATAAACAATAGAGAAAGCAATAATGAAAGCAAAGAAATAAAATAAGCTAGTCAATTATGCTATTAAGGCTGGAAATGCTTATCATCTAAGAAAGCAAATAAACATTCTAATGATAAACATGCATAAAAAGGGTATAAATCTATCCTTATAAAGCCAATGAAATCAATTAACACTAGAAAAGCTGATAGAACTAGTTATTTAATGAACAAAGACATACAAATAAGGATAAATTGATTGATTGTTGAGTTGATTGTTCGGGGTTGTTTCTGCTTTCTCTCTTTTTATTTATACTTCTCTTGAGCAATGTTCTTTTTTCAGCTAGCGGAAGAGAAAGTCGGCTACTTGTATGCCATTTCTACTTTTCCCATGCTCCTCTCTCGGTCGACGTCCATCTCAATCGGCCATTCTGTTAATCATGCCCCTTCATTTTTGGTAAAGTAGTTATGGCCTTATTTGATTGCAAAGTTGATTTCCTAGCATCTCGATATATCTACCGATTCAGTTAACTTCTTCCTCCTGTTCCTCGATTTTTCTTTGATTTGCTCTTTACTTGCTTTTCATTAACCGTTGAGTTTTTTGGCCGTTTTAACTTCTTTTTCCTTGGACTTATATCTGCTTTGACCTTGCTCGACTTGCTGTTAGTACGTACCTCAGCCGTTGACGTCAGCTATTTTTAGGCGTCAACATATGCCCCAAGCCTTTGCCCTAATCAGCTATTCTGAACAACCGATTTAGGCAAAGCTTGGTCCCCCGCCTTTTCGCATGCTTTTGGGACTGTTAAGTCCTATCGGTTGTTGAGTCTGGACAGCTGGCCATCCGTTAGTCAGTTAACTTACCCAAACCATGATGATTCATTTTGGAACTACTAAATGTCCCATCCTTTCAGCTCCTTATGGCATGAAAATAGGCCAAAAAAGTTAATGAAAATTTTCTACTTCTTCTTCTTCAAGCCTTCACTTGTTTTCTTGCTTCTCTGCCATTTCCAATTTTTTGCTATTTAAGAGCTTCCTATCGCTAGTTTCCGACTGCTTCCCCGACCCACTATTAGTCAATATGTCTTCCAGCAGGAACTCTCATGGCGTAGCCTCCGATCACTCCCAGCTTACCGATAATCAATTCTTGATTTACAGTGACCCTTCCAAATATTTCTACATTTTGTCTGGTTGTTCAACCACCCATTTCTACAAATGCCTTTACCTTCCTCAAATCCAAAAACTTRAGCCTTCTTCTTCTCCATTCCAATTGGACTCTATCAAGGTGACCAAAAACCTTTTGCTGTTGGCCAAGCAGACTTGCAAATTTTGACCTTTGGGTTGAGCAATTGACTCCAAACATGGAGTCCGCTTGGAAGAGATGGGGGGTTCACCATACCATTTAGATGTCAGTAAATCTCCAGTTGAATTTTGCTCGAAATCTGTTGATGGCCATTCTATCGTTCTGATCGTCAATTGTCAATGCATTCGTTCTTCCTCCAGGAATCCTTTCCCCCACTTTGTTGGATGTGGCCACCATTCTTGGCCTGCCAGCTACTGGTATTGATGTGTCGGCTTTATATACTAATGTGAATTGGAAGAACTTTCGGCTGAATTTTAGCAAGCAACTAGCCAACCACCCCAAGTTTATTGAGACCAATATAGTCGATTTGGCTATAATTCTGAGAACAAGCATGGGGCATTCTTACTTTGCGAACTCTACAAATACATTCTCTGCTCAGCCTCTTATGGTATTGTAGCTGACTACCAATACTATGTCGGCCTATTGATGAACGATCAGCCTTCTGCCACTAGCTTTCTTGGTTTTTCTCACATCTATCGAGGACTCAATCGACTGGTAGAGGCTTCAGACCGTAGGAAAGATACCAGTAATGTGGTTCGACCTTTCTAGATCCTATAGCTATGGCTGTATTAGTATTTCCTTGAGTTTAGGGTTGGCCGTCTTTCGATTGAGGCTGTTGGTGGTCAGCATGTGAAGTGATAGAATATTGGCTAAGGAAGGTGCTTGTCAATGAGTTTTCTAGCCAGGAAATTTTTGAACGGCTATATTTCACCAAGATTATCACTATTGACTTCTTCCCGTATTCCAGATGGGGTGAAGGCCCTGATTGGCTGTGGCTAAGGTAAGATAGTTCTAACTATGCTGAGGCAAAGGCCATTTGGGGCAGCCTCTTTATTCCAAGCTGCTGCTTAATGGGATTGACCAACTGCTTGCTACAATAAATCTCAACTGAATGTACTATCTGCACTATTGTGCACAGCAGTTTGGCTTGATGTAAGACATCCCAGCTGATCGCAGGTTCGACATATCGCATCTCAATGGTCCATAACACACTAAGGCTGATGTGAGATCATGGACCATCAGTTTCTAGGAAAAGCTTGAAAAATTCTTTTTGTAAGATTTTTGATGCTTGCTTTTGACTACTGCACAATTTAACTCCTGGTGAGACCAGGTAGAAACTGTCTTCTTCTTGGCCAATTTGGGAGAGCATTTGGAAAAACTTTGTTTCCRTTATGCTCAAATTTCTTCAGCTGCTAGTCATTTGCTTCAAAGTAGAGAGCTCCAGCCTCTCTGATTGCTTCTCCACCCTCAACCGTCTCCTCCAGCTAGGGAATCTCCTAGGAAGAAGAGGCAATCGAGGAGCCAATTCCAAGTGTTTCTCTTTTCTCATCTAACGGGTGTTTTTGAAGTTTGTTTATTGCCCTACTTCTCACTTGTGCTTTTCTCGCCTTCTATAGGATCGGTTGAGCCAATTGATGTGGACTGTAATACCCGGAATTTTACTTTTATGAATTTTTGTTTGATCTTGTGAAATTATGTGCCACCTAGGGTTGGACATTTTATATGTGATTAATATTTTTAAATCGCATGTTTAATAGGTGCGGAAATATTGTCCGTGTCGAATAAGAGTTATCGTTTGGTTAAAGGCTTGACTCGTGTGCCTATTTATTTATTAGTCGGAAGTTGGGCTTTTTATCGAAAGGAAACCCGTTATATTTAATATGAATTTTGGGTTAGATTTGGATGGGAAGGCCCGATGGGTTTGGGTTGCAGTCCAAAATATAAATAAATATGAAAAAGAAAAGAAAATATATAAGAAAATAAAAAGAAAGAGAAGAAAAGAAAAGAAAAAGAAAAACCCTAGAAAKCATCTTCATCTTCCTCCCCGATTGCCGCCGCTACCAAACCCTAACCCACCCTACCCGCCTCTTCTTCTTCTCTTCTCGCCGCTGCCGTCTAGGACTACCGCTGCTCGTTGATCGRGGTTCTTCCTCTTCACGAGGCCATTCCTTGCAGATCTACCATCGCTCGGTTGCCATCTCCACCGCTGTGTTTGAGATCGTCCAGATCCAATCCCCGCGACACAGCTTGGCCGCTCGACCCACTGCTTTGTTCCTRGCCGTGCCTAAGGTAGCTTGTCCTCCGCTCGCCGAGATCGCTGACCACTTATTCGTGATGCTATGGGTTGCCCAGATCTCCGCGACTGGAGCTGCTCGTTTCCAGTTTGTTGGCTAGTTCGCAACCATCGTCTGCCCTTGTCTACTGCTCGTRGTCGCTACTGGGCATGCCGTGGCGAGTCGCTGCACGCCAGAGGCGCGAGATCCGAGTCCACCGAAACCCATAGCCGCTTGGGATGAAGCGCGCCGCCGATCTGCCCTCCAGGTCCACGCGCCCGGCTACTGCTCACCAGATCCGGGTGTCTTGCCCACCGCTCGAGCGTCCCGTCTTGCAGCCAGACCTGCCTTCATCTTCTTCTTCTCCTCTGCTCGACGACCTACACGATACCACCATCCACCCGCACTGCTGGTCCGCCATTTCTGCCCAGATCCGAGCTCAACCAGTCCTCCTCGTCCATATTCAAAGCTTGCTAATTTCCTGCTCGCTATGTTCAGCCAGTAGAGGTTTGATCGAAAACGGATCTGCCGAAGCAATGTCGGAGCTTGCCCAGTGCCAACGCCTGTGCCAACAGAGCTTCGGCCATAATCAAGGAGGAGCAACAGGTACTAGGCACCCAGGTGCCAGCGCAAGTGCAGTGGGCGCCCAGCGCCCAGTGCGCAGCAGCACAAGGCGCCCAGCAGCACCAGGTGCCCAGTGCCAGTGCCAGGCGCCCAGGTGCCCGGCGCCCGACACCTAGGAGACCGATGCCCAGGTGCACAGAGGCTGTTGTGCGCGCCGTTCGAGCGCATGCCTGAGGACCTATTGCCATTCCCGAGACATTTGGATATCGTGAATTTTAAGGTGAAAATGCTAACACTTAATATTAAGATTGTATAATTTGTACCTAATTATGCCTGAAGTGAATTGAAGGAAGAATATATATTAAGTTTATACCTGAGCTAAGGAGTTGAAATGTAACCTTAAAAATGTGATATTAGATAATATGAGAACTAAATATGAATTTATAAATTAATAAAGGACATTTTTAGATTAAACACATAATACCTAAATTGAGACGATCGAATTAAGTAAACCCTCCTTTTGTAATCAACTAGGTCATTTCGAGGCTTACATTGAGATCGGTTGAAGGAGTCCATTTCACAACTTAAGTAAGAACCTGTTAACGTAAAGGACTCCGAGTAAGTAATCCTCTCATCTTATTAACTTTATAAATGAATGATATTGAACGCTTTTAATTGCTCTAATATGTTGTGTATGAGATTATATGTTGATGTGTGTAATTGTGAGGAATATTAATGTGTTCATATCCTATAGCACTTTTATGTCAAATGATATGCTATTATATTTCATATCTTGTACTATTTGTTGAATGTTATATTATATAAGGTTATATGTATTTCATGTCATGAGCATGTAGTTAGAATTCTACATCACATTTGGCATGAGCCTTTCACACACTTAGAAGTGAAGGGTTTAGGAAATGAAATTTTAAAGGAAAATGTTAAAGTTTTGAAAATTTTAAAGTTTTCAAAAAGGAGTGTATACTTAGAAACAAAAGATGTGAGTGGGAAATGGGGCGTGGGGGGCCGGTGCACCCGACCCTACCCTATTGAAGGGTAGGTAAGATTGTTCACTTCCTTGGAGGTGAAAGTATGGAAGTTAAAAGAAATGAAATTTTAACTGCTTTGCGGTACAACTGGTAGGAATAGAATTGGGTTCCAAATAAAATGGCCCACTGCAGAGCTTAGTGGCTAGGCGTTACACTCTACTGAGCTCACGAATGAAAGAAAATGAAATGTTTTTACTGTAAGTGAATTTTGAAGGAAATGTTTTGTAACGAGATTTTGAAAAGGGAATGTTTGGAAAGTTTTTCATTTAAAAGGCGAAATCTTAACTTTCATGACATGTAGGACAGGTTGATGCATTCATGCATTGAGGTTACTTACTGGGTTTTTTAGCTCATTTCTTTTCTGATGTTTTATTTCAGATGATATGTAACCAGATGGGCTGAGGAGGTCGCTTGTGGGTGAGTATGATACCTGGGAACTTGTTTTAACTTATTTTATGTAATATGATTAATGTTTCTGAATGTTTTAAATTCCTGAGGCTTCCGCTGTATTTTTCTTTTGAATAAATGTTGAGTTTTAAATGATAGTTGATTATTTTGCAAGTGGAATGATCTAACATTCTCAGCTTAGGACGGTTCTTAATCTGGGGGTGTTACATGGACAGTCTCTCCGATATCTCTCCGGTTGCAGTTGTTTTAACTGGCTTGAGAAAGTCTTAATAAATCTGCTCCTAAGGTAATTTTGTCTCATCCTTTTTCATCATTTCCTGAGTATTTATCGGCTGACAATCTTATTTTGCATAAGCTTGAAAAAAAAGTCTCGCTCATCTGCCTCTTRCACTACTACCCTAGTCGAATTATCTGAGGTGGAATGGTAAAGAAGCTCAGTCGAAGACCAAGTGTTTGTAGCTTCGGCATCTCAACCTCTTGCATCTCCAGTTTTGTCCGTGCCTATGAAGCTATAGTGACAGTTTTTGAGCCGGCTGGTCTTGCTTTAGTTGTTGCCGAATCTACCAGAGCCCTGGGGTTCTTTTGAGACTATGTTTAAAAGTGAGATGCCCATACGGGAGGCTATTTATGAAGGACTAAGGAAGGCCTCGAGCTTGGTTTCCAGATTGTCTGACCTACTCTTATCCAGATTGTCTGACCCACTCTTATTAGCTAAACTGAAGGCTAAGTGCTCCATGGTTTGCACTCCGCTAACTAGGTTTTTGTATATGATAGAGGTCAGCCACAAACTAGAACCAATGCCCTGGCCGAGTTGATTGAATTAGTCACTTTTGCTGCTGAAGAGTTAAGCACTTGCTTTATAGCCGAGAAGGGATAGTAGGACATGCTGAAGCAAGGTATCTCTTCGCATGCAAATTGGATATCCTTTCTGGAGGCTGAGATCCAGGGCCTATCAATTGAGTTAGCCAAAGAAAATAAGATGTTGTCTCATGATAGGCAAATCAGCAAATAAGATGGTCTTTTGGTTGGCCTATTCAAGGAAGTGCAGTAAGTCCGTGCTTGACTGACGGAGCTAGAGAGCCATCGGTTGATGCTTGAAAGCCAAAAGAATATAGGCACCCTAGGCCTGGAGAAATGTAAGTCCACTTGGCAAGACCTCATGTAACATCCCCAGATTAGGAACTGCCCTAGGCCGAGAGTATTARTGATCTTATTCATATTCATATAAACTACTGTAGAAAACAAAATCTGAATACTTTGTCTAAAAAGTTTTATGAAAATTTTAGCAGAGTTTCCTCTATAATTTTGAGAACTACCCCCTGTATACAATTAAAAAATTTCCCAAACATTTCCAATACTCATAAATATCATGTATTGCAAACTAACAAACATCCAATATAAAGAAATTTTCCTTTCGAGCAATCTTTTACTAACTTAACACCTAGCCAAATTAAAATTTGCGAAACTTGAAAGAATTTAATGCACGAATAGTTAAATTAATAATGAAATAACTTAAACAATACCTAAAACCTCTCTATTCAACCATTTATCTTATTCACTAAAATTTATTCAAAATAACACTTCGGGTATCAAGGCTTGCACTCAAATGACCTCCACGCACCATCTAGCTACACATCACCTGAAATGTAAAAATAAAGGAAATGGAATGAGCCATAAAGCTTAATAAGCAAATCTCATGCATGATTATATGTAAAATGCACTATATGCCATGAATCAAATTTCACTTCCTCAAATAAAAACTTCCTAAATACTTTCATAAAACTTTCAATTCAAATGTAAGAACTTTTCAAAACTTTTCCATTTCATTAAAGTCGTGAGTTCACTTACTGTAATGCTTAGCCATTAAACTTGCTGTGGGTCATTGTTCTTTGGAACCCGCCTACCAGTAGAACCGCATAGCGGCTAACATCACTTTAACTTTTTCTTTCATCTTTTTCACCTCCTAACAGGTGAATGTTACTTATCTTCCTACCTTACAAGAGGGTTAGGTCGAGTGCGCCAGCCCCCCACGCTCCATTTTTCGCTCACATTTTTCATGGCTAGGTTTACACTCTTTTCCAAAATCTTAACATTTTCTGATAAAAATTCATTTATAAAATTTTATTTCTTTCAAATTTTATTTCCTAAACCATTCGCTTTTTAAATGCACGAATAACTCATGCTAGAAATGATGCAGAATACTATAACTATATGCCAATGACATGAACTACATAAATTCGTATTTAAACATATATATTAATAGTAGGAACACCTTACATGAAGTAATCCAATACAATCATAACACATTACATATAATCACCACATAACACATAACAAAATAAGTAGATGGGTATGGGGATTTACTTACTTAGAGTCCATAATGTTAAAATTCTACTTAAATCACAAAGCGGAGTCCCTTGACCACCCTTAATGTCAATGTGCCCAAAAATGACCTAATTATTATTACAAAAAAGGAAATTCATTTAACACGATTAACCAACCTTAAAAAATTTAACGCTTATCCTATGAACGTCATTTGCCAATATTAATCCCGTACTTAATTCCCACATCAAAAAACTATCACATTCTTAAAGGAATAACTTATTTCATGGCTTCCTACCCTTCTCAACAATTGATAATGATAATATACAATACATTTCTAAGTCAAAACATATTCTTCATACAAATTAAACTTGTTCTTGGATTGGGTATTAAACATAATCTATGTTCTCCCACAATTACACTATAGAACATAATTACATAAGTCAATTAACTTTCTAAAATCGAATAAAAATGCTTTCACCTTTAAATTCGACAAATTCTAAGTGTCATGGAAGTTGTGTTACGCCCTGAGTAATTGTGGTTGCGCAAGGCGCCAGGTTGCCTGGGTGTGGCCTAGGCATGTGGGCGCTCGGTTGCCTAGGCGCCTGATAGCCTAGGCACCTAGGCGCTTGGTTGCTGGGCGCCTAATGAGCTTTGCTGCTTCTAGCCAAAAATCTGCTGACCGGAATAGAAATTGGACAGTGACCAGCAGCTCTTCTAGCAAATTAGTCTTGTGGTGAATAGTAACCAGACCTGGACTTCAGTGATCGGATCTGTGCGATTTTCAGGCAGCACAGATGACAACGCTAGCTTGACCAGATACGTGAGTAATCGATTTGGTGAAAGCAGTGGCAAGGACAACTAGAAARAGCATTACGGCAACTGGAAATAGCGGCAGCGGCCAGATCTGCTTCGGGCAGACACAGCGACACGAAAATAGATGGGCTTCAGGTGGTCGGCTTCGAGCGAATGTAGTGACACGAAAATGGATCGGCTTCGTGGTCGGCTTCAGTCGAACGCAAATGGCTCGACGATCACAAATCTGGGTTGTTAGCAATCTCGGCAAGCAATGGATGAGATTGGATCTGTTCGATCTCAAGCATGGGGAGCAACCAAGCAGTAGGTCTTGCAGCCTAGTTGAGTCGCGAGGCAAGGTTTCTCCAAGCAGCTGGAAATGGTTTGTGTAGATCTGGACAACACAGCACGCAGCGATGAGCAGTGCGTATGGAGGGTGGTGACCGGCGGCAAGGGCAACGATCGGTGCAGCATCGGTTGGGGGAAGAAAACGGGTGGTGGTCGCAGGAGAGTTTTGGGAGAAGAGGGGGTAGTGACATTAGGTTACAAATTTAAGTCTTTTTTTTTTCCAGGTTTCGGCCCTAACCCAAACCTCTGGGCCTCCCCATCCCATAATCAATCCAGTGCAATAAATTAAATTCTACGGGCTTTTCTTTAGATCAAAATTAATACTAAATTAGCTTTTAGTTTCCAAATAAGGAATGAATTAGGTTCTAACAAGTCAAGCCTACACCAACGAACCAAGAACCCTAATTCATTTAACACGATAATTTCATACTTACTTAAACATATAATTAAATAACGATCACATAGAAAATTTATCAAACCTTAGTTGGGACACAATTCATACGATCATACAAAATTCATAAAAATGAAAGAAGTAATATCCTGGGTATTGCACCTTGGCCCTAAGATATTGAGCTTGAGACGGGTGCGTTCAGTTGTAGAGCCAAACCTTGGGACTGAGAAGGTTGATCAAAGTCCTAAGCTTGAACATCAGGCTTCTCCTAGCCTTTTGACACTTGTTGCTGTGGCAATTCCAAATTTTGTCAATATCCCTTCCGATGAGGTCATTCTAGCTCAGCTGTATGATGATGTGATGAGGGTTGTCGATGATGCTACTTCCATGCCTACTCCTAACATAAAAATCCAAAATCAGGTAATTATTGTCCATTCTGCTCCGCTCAATGTCCTTCTACTTAGGGCTCTTCCTCCTTCTTCATAGAGCCAATTTGTTTCGTCAATCATCTTCTTCGTTTTTACTGAAAATTAAAATTGCTACTTCGGCTAACATGTAGCCGAYGTTATTATTATTATTGAAATAAAACTAAAGGCCAGTCGAATAAACACTAGCCGATCAAAGCTTTATTTACGTGTTTCTTGTACTTGTTATTTTTCTATACCTTCCCCAAAAAAAGAGATAGTAATGTTCTAAATACCAGCTGTTGATCATACAGTCTAGCTCCTTACCATTTAATTGTGTTAGTCGATAGGCTCTACCGGGTATAACTTTACTAGCCAGTAAAGGACACTCCTAAGAGCTAACCACTTTCCAAACTTGGATCATTAGGTGCAATCGGTAAAATAGTCTTCCAAACCATGTCACCTTCCTAAAAGGTTRTGACTCGAATTTACCGCTTGTATGCGATGACTATCTTTTGCTTGTGCCTTAGAATATTTTCAAAGGTGGTCCATCTAGCTTCATCTACTTGATCCAACTCCATCAAGAGAGCTTGCTGATAATCAGCTATGGATAGATTGTTCTGAAATGCTATTCTAGCCGACCGCACTAAAACTTCCACTAGTAGGATTCTATCATGCTCGTAAGTCAGCCGATAGGGAGTGAAACCTGTACCTGTGTTAGGGGAGTTCCTGTAAGCCCATAGTACTTCCTGCAAGATTTTGTGCCATCTCCTGGGCTTATCTTTGACAACCTTCGTAATCATGTTAAAGAGTATTTTGTTAGTTTCTTTTGCCAATTTGTTGGCCTAGACATAAAAAGGGGTTGAGTGGATCAACTTGATCTGGAATTGCTGAGCAAAGACAGTTTTCTTATCTCCAGTAAAAGTAATCCCTTGATCGGCTATAATGGACTCTGGGATCCCGAAGCGAAAGATGATTTAATGTTTGATGAAGTTGATGATGGCTTTCTAGGTTACTTTAGTCAAAGGTTGAGCCTCTATCTCTACCCATTTAGTGAAGAAGTCGGTAGCCACCAAGATAAAGGAGTGACCTTTGGAAAAAGGTGAATAGATCTTCTTGATGATATCCATGGCCTAGCCCCTGAATGGCCAAGACTTCACTATAGGATAAAGCTTTACTGATGGGACATTGAGCAAATGTTCGTGCTTTTGGCAYGCCTCACAGCCTTCAGGGTATGCATGATGATGTGGGTAAAATCCCATCGATTTTACTAGTAATTACGTGCATTTATCCTTTTTAATATGATGAAGTACTACTTTATACTATTTAAACATTGCTTAAATTCAATCAAGTGACTTTATTTATGCAATATTATGAAATTATAGAATTCATGTGCTATTACTAAGGTAAAATGCCCTATTTTATAGGAAAAAGGATTTTATAAATGAAATAGAGATTACTTGATGAAGAAGTGAAGAGTTGTATGATGCTGCAACAATGGAATGCACTAGTGTAGAAATGCGATGCTACAGCAATAGCAAAATGAGCAAAAGAGCATATAATATTTGAAGAAAGAAAATTAAGGAAATAGGAGTCATCATAAGAAATAAAATTTAAGGAATAATGAGTCATTATTAGAAAAGCAAGTCACGTCTAAAGCCCAAAAAGAAAAGCAGAAAAATTAAAAAGTAAAAAAGAACAAGTAGGTGTTGACAGGAGTAGGAACAGGGGTCCATACCTTTCTATGACACCTTTTTTGCCAAGCTTCCAAGGGAAGCATCAGTAGCCAAAATGAGAGAAGGAGAATTGTAGGAGCCATTCGGGCAGAACACAAAGTGATGCACAGAGAGAAAAAGCCGAGAAATAAGAAGAGTGAAATGGAGTAAAAATAGGGAAGCTTAGAAGAAGAAGAAGAAGAAGAAGAAAAACTCAAAGAGCACTTCACTATTTGGCTTCATCAACCTCTTTAGGCTTTGTTTCTCTTTCTCTCAATGATTATTTTGAGATGCATTTTGAGATGTTAATTTTCACATTATGTATTTTCTTACATCTAAAAGTATGAATTAACTTCTTAGAAGTTAGAGTTTTGATAAACTTATGTACTCAATATTTGTTTGAATGATTTGAGCAAGGTTTGCTTTTTATAAATGCTTTACTCAAGGATATTTATTATTTACATTCACTATCTTATGCCCTGAATAGTATTTGTGTGAGCTTCTTGAACTCCAAAAAGTAGTAAAAGAAGTGAAAAACTTGAGTAGATGTGGGTTTGGATATCTTGAGAAAATATTTAATATCTTAGAAAATGCCATTGAATATTGGAGACATTTTATGTTCAAACCATAAAATCATATAAGACTTCAACTTTTATTCGTGTTCCTTAAGCTAAGTAACTCCGAAAGATAGAACACGTAACCACCCACTTAGGAAACTCCATCCTAACCTAGGAATATCAACTATTTACTCACTAACATGAATTGTTAAATTGAAAAAATAAAAATTTAAAATTTAAAATAGAAATAAAAGGATTTATAAAAATTTCGGCAAAGTTTTCCGAAATATCATGCAATGAATAAAAATTAACTTCACATATAAAAGAATTAACTTCAATCTCCAACAATAACATTTACCAACAAAATACTCATATATTTAAAATTCAGCAGAAGCCTTTGAAAGAATAAATCATGCAATGAATAAAAATTTAGAAAATTTAATTAACAGAAATGACTCGTGTATTAACATCAACTTCCAGCGATCTCCACACGCCATCTAGCTAGTCATCACCTAAAATGCAAAATAAGGCAATATYGAGTGAGCTACTAAACTCAATAAATAAATTCCATGCATGAATGTGTGTGACATGCATCATATGTTATGAAGTTCAAATTTTCACTTTTTCGTCATAAAATTCAAAAATTTATTTTGTCAAAAATTTCCAAAAATTTTCCTTTTCAAATCGTGAGCTCACTTAGTGTAATGCCTAGCCATTAAGCTCTACAGTGGGCTATTATTATTTAGAACCCTATCACATTCTATTGGTAGAACTGCGAAGCGATTAACATTATTTAATCTTTTCCTTTCACTTTCACCTCACAAGAGGTGAACATTACATACTTTTCCACCCTTAAAGAGGGTTAGGTTAGGTGCGCCAGTCTCTCATGCCCATTTTCTGCTCGCACCTTTCATGGTCTAGGCTTTATACCCCTTTTCAAATTCAAAATGTTTGGAAATCATTCAACATTTAAAATCACATTTTCCTAAACTTCATTCTTTAAAACACTTGATTTCTTGGATGCATGATTATGCCCATGCCAGAAAATGGTGCAGAATACTGTAGATTATATTCCCATGAACATGGACCACATGGATTCTGAACTTAAAATTTCCAACATGTTAATCAATAGTAAATTCACACATTTGAATTAACACCATAATTCACATCACATAAGAACAATTAAATTAAAACAACAATATATATGGACCACAATAAATGAGGATGTGGAATTTTTACTAACATATTTCAATATCAATCATGAATTCACATTCAATTCACATAAGAGAAATTAAATCATCATAATAATATACATGCATCATAACTAATGAGAATGTGGGAATTTACTTACATACTTCAATATAAACTATGCATTCACATTCAATTCACATAGAACAATTCAATCGTAACAAAAATACACGCGTATCATAACTAATGAGAATGTGAGAATTTACTTACATACTTCAATATAAGCCATGCACTCTCATTTAATTCACATAGAGCAATTCAATAGTAACAAAAATACACGTGCATCATAACTAATGAGAATGTGAGAATTTACTTAAAGTCCTTGGTAGATTTGGTTACTTTAAATTGCTAGCGGAGTGCCTTTGCTATCCACAACGATAATGTGCCGAAAGTATCCTAATATAACACAAAGAATATTCATCTGAAATCTGTTTAACCAAATACATATGCATTACTTAACATGCGTGTTCACCAATATTACACTCAGAATATACCCTATGTCAAAAATAATCGAACTATTAAAGTATAAATTAATCTCTTGAGTCATAATCGTTCTTAAAACAAGAGTAATAATCACAATCACAATATACATTACTTTATCGTACAAACCCTAAATTTCACATTAAATTATATTCCGACATATTTCTAGAAATATATGCCTCATTTACTTAATCGTACTAATTTAAATTCCACATTGAGTTATGTACAGATATATTCTATATTTTTCCATAATTATCAATACATAATACAAAACCTAGGCCATTTGATTAATTTAAACGAAGAAACTAAAGGATTCAAATCCAAAAAATTCCTAGGTATAMTATTGAGTGGAAAGTGCAATGGTGTCAATAGCCTTAGGAAAAGATGAGCTCCGGGTATGTAAATGGATGTGAACAGTAGCCTTGGTCATCCACGTGCTGCCTTATGAGTTTTTTGATGTTCGAAACTCAGACTTTTCATCCTAATCTTTCTGACTCAATATTGTCCTAAACATATCTGACATGACTTTAGGCATCTAAAACTCTAAGTTTCAAGGATGCATACCTCCTAATATCCAATAATTCTCAACATTTTCCGATGAAGTTCAACAACTTTTTAAAACATTTTATCAAGAAAAACATGTATAAATTCAAAGCTAGATTTTAGATTTTTTTTCCAAGATTCAAAATCTTTAAAGTAATAAAATCAAAACAAAATGTACTAGTATACAAAAATATAACCACTAATCATCAAACACTAGTTCATAGCCTATTCCACTAGTAAGTCTTCCACATAAATTTAAGCTTTTATCACCATGGATGATCTTGTGATGCCCCTYCTGACTTCTAGCTATGACTAGGGCTGAAAGAGTCACAGTCTGCCTCTCGACAGTCAATAGTAACTCAGAATGATAAAATATCTAAAATGAAATAACTTAAATTACAATATGATAATACAATCTGATAGGGATTATAGATCCCTAAACAAAGTTACAAACTTAGACAAAATAGCCCATAATAATAAATTAAAACAGTAAGATGAGAAGTGCTGCTCTAGCACTTTCCAAATAAAAAAATACTCCTACCTCTCGTTCCCACTCTCGAAGACCTGGGAATTCACACCTGTCACTACAAAAATAGAGAAAAACTAAAGCAATGGCTCCGTGAGTTTCGCACGTGTGCAAAGTGAGTTAGGAAACAAACTGAGTTAAGATGAATGTTCTAGAATAGTTCATAATAAAGTCCAAGATAAAAATGTATTATTGTATTTATTTTTCAAGCATTTGATAAATAATATATTTGATAAAAATAATAATAAAATCATTTGCTTGGAAAGAATATCACAAATCAATGAACAGTTACCGCAAAGTCAGACTCTGCAGGGTCTAGTAATACCAACCTTGTCCCTTCAAATTTATGCATGCTATTTCTACCTTATCACCTCATAAATGGTGCCCGCTAGCTGGGTATGGGAAGGAAATCCCAGTTTGAAAGGAAAAGTAGGATTCAAGATCAATCGACTAGAAATGGCCATGTCTCAAAGATTAGGGTGTATCTTGAGTTTTATAAGCTCAAAATGAATAAAATTTGTAGAAAATTTTCCTAAGATCCGTTGACTTTTAGTCATATATCACAAGAAAAATTCCACTTAACAATAGAGTATCTATGCCTAGAATAATATAGACACGTTTCCTGGTTCGGGCAAAAAACAGTTTGCAGTCTTCTATTCATATCTTAAATTCTAAGAAGCTCTTGCAAGTACATTCTATATCAGTTTAATCCTAAGAGTTTCAGCTTTCCATTTATTAGTTTAGGTGACGCAAAATGGGTCATTTTCCAGACTAAAACTTAAGCATAACAAATGGGAAAAGCATACCATATTATAAGCATATATATTCTTCCAATCTTAGTTCTTGTATCATTCTTGCTAACTTTATAAAATATAAACTCACCTAATTCAGAATTTGCTTCACCTTATTCATGCATCAACACTATCAACTTTAACACAATAAATTATAAAATATACATTCTTCATCCCTTGATTTTCCTTCTACTGAAATCATATACATAAACAATATTTTCATTTATTCTAAAAAGCACTAATTCAATCATATCATCTTCAACACCAAACATATTACACTCAAATCATACCTTTCTAAATCAGAAAAATCACGAAATCTGTAGACATGTTATGATTTAAAGCTTAAGCTAAACATAGCACGATTGACATTCAACCTCATCGCAACATATTTTCTTTCTCTTTACCTAGATCATCATCTAATTTAGTCATGCTTCTTCCAGGGGATTATAAACTTACTAACCTGATATTTTGCAGCAAGAAATGGATAAAAATCCTAATATTTCCACAACAGAATATGAAAATGAGAAGAGAATGATGTAGGTCTTCAATATTCATGCTTCTTCCAAGGGATTGTAATCTTACTAACTTGATATTTTGCAGCAAGAAATGGATAAAAATCTTAATATTCCCACAGCAGAATATGAGCATGAAAAGAGAATGATGTACGTCTTCAATAGCCGGCTGATGCTCTGAGTGTTTTCCTCTACTTTCCGCTTGAATGTTTCGGTTTCAAGAGAGATAGAGTGACTGCATTACAGTGGCGTCTTACTGAGATGAAGAGTGACAAAAATGAGAGTGTTTCTGAGTGTTTTTGCAGTGTAAGGATATGAGACTGAATGCAGTGAAGAAGATGAGAGAATTCTGACCGAATGGAATGTTCTATATAGCGTAATGGCTTTTAAATTAACCCTCAACAACCAGCTTCTTATGTAAGCTTTGTCGGACAAAACAAGGTTGTGTCCAGGTGGAGTTTCAGCCAGCTTTGAGAGAAGAAGAAGAAGAAGAAGCAGAAGAAGAAAATTGGAATTTGTCTTCTAAAGAGTAAAATTCTAATCAGCTTGTTAAAGACCTTGGAACTTGGGAAGCAAAAGCTGAATTCCTTTAGGATTTTCTGTTGCAACATGCAAAAATTGGACAACCCACACATCAAAAACATCAAGACATGCCTCACATGCATTAGTGAATCATAGGCCCAAAATTAAAATTAAAGTTTGGCAAAATAACAAGAGAAATGGCTTGGCTGTTCATCTTGCATACATGCAAGATGACTAAAGTTTGTCACTCTTTGTAATGAGATGAGGTTTTTAATTAAGCCGAGAAAATGTTTGGGTTCATACTAACAARAAAATTATATCTAAAACTTGAGACTTAATTATATCTTAAATACATAGTATATAAATTTCTATAATTCATTTAACTATAAAAACTAAGCTCGAAATCGTAAAGACGCGTAATTAATAGCGGMACTTAGCCGTAGGAACTTTTGGAGTCTTACAGATCTTGTATTGTGAGATCCCGTAGACCTTTCATAGAATCTTCCTTCAGGTGTATTCCTTGATCTTCATGAATATGTATTGATCATCTTGAAATTTGAAGATCTTGTATATTGAAGTCAGGGCCGGTCCTGAGAATTTGGGTCCTCAGGCAAATTAATTTTAATTGGTCTATAAAACTAACATATTAGGTTGTAAAAATTAAATATATAAAATATAGACAAGCTAATAAATTTTATGGGGCCCCTAAACTCACTCATTTTTTGGGGCCCTAGACGATTGACTATAAACCCAAGTCTTAGAGGCCCCCTTAATTAAAGTCCATTGCTAAACTTTCTTTGTTCTATTAAATAATTCTTATGAAAGAAATAACATGCAAAATAATTAGATATAAAGCATAATCCTCTTAAAGTGCAAGTTATTACGAAAACTTATATGCAAATCCTTTGGGCTAACACAATTTATTAGCGTGGGACAGCTACAAGAAAACGGGTATGAGATCACCATTGAGAAATGTCATCGTCAAACTCAACATCCACATAAATGCCTATTTGCTAAAGTCATCATGACAACAAACATGCTATCTCTGTTACATACTGAAAATGATATGCAGACTAGCTTCTTTATAAAGATGGAAAACTTAACATAGTTGTGCCACTTCTACTAACTTGAGCTTCAAGCGGTTGAACGCTCTACAGCTGAAAAAGATGGTGACAGATCTTCCTTCAATCACTTAGTCTGATATTTGTGAAGAACCCGTTGTGGGAAAACAAGATTGTGACTATTTCTAAAGGAGGATGAATGAAGAGCTAATGAAGTAATGTAGCTTGTTGCTCAGACATTACTGGTTCAATTAGCCCAGCTTCAAATAACAACAAGAGGTACTTCATTACCTGTATTGATGACTATAGTAGAAAAACATGGGTCTATTTCTTACAAGAAAAGTTTGAAGCATTCATTATGCTTAAAAACTCTAAGAAATTTGTTGAGAAAGAATCTAAAAAAGCTATCAAAATTCTTCATACAGATTGTGGTGGAGAATTCAATTCGCATGAGTTTGCAAATCTTTGTTCAATATATGGAATTCACATACAACTTACATCAGCCTACTCACCACAGCAAAACGGAGTATCTAAGCAAAAAATGTAAATATGGCGTGAAGTATCTCAGCAAAAGGGAGGGATTCAAAGATTGTTGGTTGAAATTAGTCAATTGGAGCATCCATGCGTTGAACAGAAATCCAGCTTTTTCTGTGAGAAACAAGAAGCCACAAGAAGTTTGGAGTAAAAATAAACTAGTAGTTGATCATTTTAGAATTTTTGGGTCCATAGTCTATGCAAATGTTACAGATGAAAGAAGGAAGAAGCTTGATGATAAAGGGATGATGGCTATATTTCTTGGGGTAAGTGAAGAATCGAAGGCGCATGAGTATCCTAACAGTGGGAAGATTGTCATCAACAATGCTGTTCTTTTTTTTATCAAGAAAATTCATGGGATTGGAGTAATATATTGAAGCAGCAAATTGCAATGGGTTTATAAGATGAAGAGACTAAAAATGTCAAAAAAGAAGCATACTGGAACATCTAATGAGCAACGTTCACAATATCCAGAGCAACAAATTTCAGTGTGTCTTTATGAGGGGGAAACTGAAAATGTGATGGCAAAGCAGCTAGAAACAACTAATGACCAACAACCACTGCACCTAGTAGAGCAATAAATTCAGGTGTCCTTTTATGATGGAGAGACTAAAAAGGTGACAGAATAGCAACTAGAACAACAAATAAGCAGTACCAACTATACCCTCCTGCAAATTTCAAAGCTCAACATGGAAGGATGAGACCAGCTTGGATGATTGATTATGAAAGCGGTGCTGATATTTTTGATGGAAAAAAAAACAAAAAACTACTCACTATACCTTTGTTAGGTTGGCGCGTAGATTGGATTATAGCAAAACACATGCAAGTATACATGGTCAACAAGTAATAAAGAGTGAGTAGAGTATTGTTCTCATGAGGAATGAATTAATGAAAACTCAAAATGAAAATTTCATAAAAACAGATAATAATGATGTAGCATTGGTGGTCATTATAAAGCAAGAGTAAAAGAAAGTAAATACTGAAGTAATTATAAGTAAAGAACTGAAAGCAGTAAAGTTGAGTTAAAAAGCAAGAAAATAAAGTTAGAGTTAGTCTTGTTGTAGCACTGAAGAGAAAAATTGAGTAATGTCTCAACTAAGTCCATTCGGTGTGCAGATGTAAGAATAGTAGAAAAATCAAACATATGTCTATATTGACTTTTAACTATGTTTCCTGAACACTATAGGATTTCCCAAGATATAGCAAGTCTCCTTGCCTTCAACCGGTTCTCCAATGCTATCTCATAGGTCTTCACTTAGGATTAGAGATGGATTTTCCCTTAACCCCTAGCAAATGTTCTATGTAGTTTTCATAACTCACTAACCATATGTCAATGATAATGAAATATAGTTACTCACTGTTAGTCATATTGAGTTATTAGAAAGTGCTAAGGATAGTTTTTGACCTCCTCAGTCACTAACTAATCTTCTTGATGTCTAAAAAGACTCAATGTTTTCTACTAATAATAATACCCATTGTGACAACTAGAATTTATCAAGCTATGGGTACTCAATTAAATTTTAGTACTGCTGTTCACCCACAAACTGACGGACAGATCTAGAGGACGAATCAGATCTTGGAGGATATGCTAAGAGCTTGTGTGATTGACTTCTAAGGAACTTAGGATGAATTTCTTCCTTTGGTGGAATTTTCCTATAATAATAGCTATCAAGCTACTATTGGTATGGCCCCTTATGATGCACTCTATGGAAAGAACTGTAGGTCGCCAATTCATTAGGATGAAGTTGGTGAGAGGAAGCTGTTGGGTCTCGAGATAGTGCAACATACAGTAAAGGCAGTTGAAAAATTCGTCAACAGATGAGAACTACTCAGAGTAGACAAAAGCGTTATGAAGATAGGAGAAGGAAGCAGTTAGAGTTTGAAATTGGGGACAAAGTCTTCCTAAAGGTGGCACCTATGAAGGGAATTATGAGATTTGGAAAGAAGGGAAAGTTGAGCTCTCGATTTGTTGGACCTTTTGAAATCCTCGAAAGGGTGYGCGACTTAGCCTACCGGGTTGCCTTGCCACCAACCCTATTAGGTGTAKATAATGTGTTTCATGTTTCCATGCTAAGGAAATATGTTTCGGATCCCTCCCATATTCTCAGTTATGAAGCATTGGATCTTCATGAGAATCTATCTTAGGAAGAGATGCCGGTGGAAATATTGGAAAGAGTGGAAAAAGTATTGAGGAGGAAAGTGATAGCGCTAGTTAAGGTTCTCTGAAGAAATCATGCGGTAGAAGAGGCTACTTGAGAACGAGAGGAGGAAATGCGTGATAAGTACCAGCACTTGTTCGGTGAGACCTAAATTTCAAGGAAGAATTTTATTTTATGGGGTGGGATATTATAATATCCAAGATATTACTTTTTATGAATTTTGTATGCTCGTATGAATTGTGTGCCAACTAGGGTTTGATAATTTTCTATGTGATCATTATTTAATTGTACGTTTAATTAAGAATGAAATTAGTGTGTTAATCGAATTAGGATTTTTTTGGTTAGTTAGTGGCTTGATTTGTTAGGCTTATTTGTTTCTCATTCAGAAACTAGATTTTTACCAAATGAAAAGCCCAAAAAATTTAATTTATTAGACTGAATTGGTTTTGGATAGGGAGGCGAGGCCTATAGGATTTGAGTTAGGCTCCAAGTTAAAAAAAAAAAAAAAAAAGAGAAATGGGGATTAGGGTTTCAGCCACTATGGAACCCTAAAATAAACTCCAACCTCCATCTCCATCACTAGCTACCGCCGCCCCCATTTCCGAAAAACCCTTGCCGCTGCCGCCCCTATCTCTCCTGCACTCACCACCTCTTTTTCCCTGCCCGACATCGCTCGTCCCTGCCTTCGCCGCACCAGTCCAGAGCCATCTGATTAGAGCTGCTGGTATATTTGGCCGCCCATCGTCCGTTTGGATCTTGAGCTCTTCCAGATCCGTCCTTTCTGTGTCAGTGCTCGAAAGACGCCCGCTCGCAGCATGCATCTGTTTACTGGTTGCTCACCAGTCACCAGTGCTCGGAGCCGCGACCAGATCTCGACACCGACTCTCTGCTTCATCGCTTTGTCTCCYCCACCAGATCTGCTAGTCGATCTACCGTAGCCGACCGCTCTTCTCTCTTTCTTCCTCCCTCGCGACCTGGTCTGAACATCGAGCAGTGCATCGCGTAGCAGACCTATTCTGTTTGCATTGCATCGACTCGACCTTCGAATCTATCTCACATCATCCCGCGATGCTTCGGCTAGGCCGCCACTGCTTGGTTGCTCGCCTCCTTCGTCGGTCCAGCTTCTGTCCCGATTGGTGGATTTTCGGCCAGAAGCAGCAAGGCTTGCCGGACGCCCTGGCAACCAAGCGCCCAGACGCCCAGGCGACCAGGCATCGTGCCCGACCAGTGCTGTTGCGCGCACGCTGCCTGAGCGCATGTCCGGGGCCCAACGCAACTTCCGCGACACTTAAAGTTTGTAGATTTTAAGGTGAAAATATTGTTATTCGATTTTAGAAATTCAATGACTCATGTAATTATGTCCTATAGTGAAATTTTGGAAGAACATAAATTAAGTTTAATTTGATCTAAAAATTAGTTTAATTTGTATGAAGAATATATTTTGACTTAGAAAGAAAAAATATATATATTGGTATTACCATTATCAATTGTTGAGAGGGGTAAAAAGCTATGAAATAAGTTGTACCTTTAAGAATGTGATAGTTTTTTATGTAGAAATGACGTTCATAGGATAAGTGTTAAATGTTTTAAGCTTGGACAATCGTATTAAATGAATTTTCCTTTTGTGCGGGCACATTGACGTTAAGAGCGGTCAAGGGACTTCGCGTTGCGATTTAAATAGAATTTTAGCATTAAGGACTCCAAGTAAGTAAATCCTCATACCCACCTACTTATTCATTTGTGTGTTATGTGGTGATTATATTGGACTGTGTTATGTGATGTGTTATGATTGTGTTGGATTATTTCATGTAAGGTGTTTTTACTGTCGATATATATGTTAAATACGAATTTATGTAGTTCATGTCATGGGTATGTAYTTATAGTATTATACATCATTCCTGGCATGAGTCATTCATACATTTAGAAAGCGAATGGTTTAAGAAATAAAATTTGAAAGGAAATAAAATTTTATAAATGAATTATTATCAGAAAAATGTTAAGATTTTGGAAAGGAGTATAAACCTAACCATGAAAGATGTGAGTGGGAAATGGGACGTAGGGGACTGGCGCACCAACCTAACCCTCTTGTAGGGTATGAAATAAGTAACGTTCACCTATTAGGAGGTGAAAAAATGAAAGAAAAAGTTAAAGTGATGTTAACATTTATGCGGTCTACCAGTAGGAAATGTGATCGGGTTCCAAAGAATAATGGCCCACTGCAAGCTTAATGGCTAGGTATTACACTAATTGAGCTCACGACTTTAATGAAATGGAAAGGTTTTGAAAAGTTCTTATATTTTGAAATGGAAGTTTTATAGAAGTATTTAGGAAATTTTATTGAGGAAGTGAAATATAAATTTATAATATATAGTGCATTTCACATACATTCATGCATAGGATTTGCTTATTGAGCTTTATAACTCATTCTGTAATACCCGAGATTTCTTTTTATGGATTTTTGTTTCATCTGGTGAAATTTTGTGCCAATTAGGGTTAAAAATTTTATATGTGGTTTATATTTTTAGATCACACATTTAATAAGTACAGAAATATTATCTGTGTCGAATAAGAGTCATTATTTGGTTAAAGGCTTGACTCGTGGGCCTATTTATTTGTTAGTCGAAAGTTGGGCTTTTTTATTCAAAGAAAGCCCATTATATTTAAATTACGGATTTTGGATTAGATATGGATGGAAAGGCCCGAAGGGTTTGGTTACGGCCCAAAATATAAAATTAAAAAAATAAAAAGAAAAACCTAAAGAAAACCTTCATCTTCTTCCTCTCGTAACCCCCCGCCGCTGCCGCCGTTTCCTTTCTACCTACCCGACGCCGCTTATTGCGGCCCTTTCTTGCTTCTTCTCCTCTCTTCCTCTTCTCTTCCCTTCTCCCACTACCGATACTTGAAGTAGCCGCTGCTCATCGCGGTTCGCGATCGGCAGGCCGCTCGCCGCACCAGATTTCCTGCTAGATCCGTCCCTTCCACGCTGGTGCTCGAAGAGCGCCGCTCGCAGCATGTATCGCCAGTGCTCGAGTCTCGAAGCTGCGACCAGATCTGCTCGCATCAGATCTGCAGCCGCTCGTGACGAAATGTCCCGCCCAGATCGGCCTTCGTTTTTTTCTCCTTCTTCTCTGCTCGACCAAGGTTGCCATAGCCGCGAAGAACCGCAATTGCTCGGGGAAGTCTTGCCGTGCACCGCTCGCCGCTTGGCTATCACCGCTATTACCCGTCTTGCTGCTGCAACTCTCCAGATCTGCCGAGCGACCGATCTTGACCAGAAGCGGAGGTTCTGGAAAGCCATCGTTGTGTTGTCTTCCTTCCTTGCCGCCGCTGTTGTTGCTATTGCCTGTGGCCAGGAACAAAGGCCAGCAAAAGCAATGGTCATCTTCCTCGCTGGTGCTCAGCAAATTGCGACTGAGAGGTTGCTGCCGGTGGTCGATGAGCTTGGCTGGTCAGCAGAGCTTCGACCAAGATCAAGGGGCGGCAACAAGCGCCAGGCACCCAGGTACCAATGCCAGTGCAAGTGGGTGCCCAGTGCCCAGGCGCCAAGCGCCTGATGCCCAGGTGCACCGACGCCCAGACGCCCAGGGCTGTTGCACGCACCGCTTGAAATAACGCCTGGGAATCCAATACCACTTCTGCAACACTTGGTCTCGTGAACTTAAGTGAAAACGTTATACTTGATATTGAATTCATGGATTTGTACATAAATCTTTGGCCCTGAGTAAATTAGTGGGAGAACATAGATTAAGGTTTATACCCAAGCTAAGGATGAATTGTACCTTAAAAACATGATATTCGATAATAGTGAAGAATTAATATGATTTATAATATTAAATAGAGAATATTCCTTGGATTTAATGTCATATATCTAAGTGGGACGATCTGAAGCATAAATAGTACTTTCTTTCTTATAATCACAGCTAAAAGAGGATCTAATCAGCGCCGCGGCTCCACATTAGAAATAGATTAAAGAGGTATT